>PVIA01015980.1:0-20663 GCA_004024845.1 Tonatia bakeri | reverse complement strand
AAAGAAGTACCCAGAAGAGAACTTCCAATGCTTCCCTAACAAATCCCTGAATTTTCACAACATCCTTGGCCTGCCTTCCTATCTGAGGATCCTCTATTTGGCCTTGGGGAACTGGGTCCCAGGGACGCTATGCCCACAGTGCCTGCAAAGCCAGTCTTTCTTGACCCTACTGGACTGTCCCCATGAGCACACTAAGGCCCCTAATAATGCTGGTCAGAACCTCCTCCCACTCCAGCTACCCCCTCATTTCTGTTCCCTTTTAATGGCAAAACTCCCTGAAAAAGCTATACTTCTCCCCAACTCTCCCTTGAGCTAGTCCATCAGACTCTTGATCCCACCACACCAACTAGCCACACTTGTCAACTTCTAATCTCCACGTTATCAAATCCAATGGTGGACCTTGCTTTCCTCTGCAACAGGCTTTCTTCAAATGACTGCCTCAACCCCTTCCTCCTAGATCTTCTTCTTTCAACTCACTTCCTCCAGGTCTCCTTGGCTTGAGCCTCCTCTTTTCCCAGACCCTAACCATGCATGGCCTAGGCCCAGTCTATGACCCCTGTCATGACTCTGAACATCATTTAGAGTCTAATGGTCAGATGTTGCTCTAACTCTTCCCTGAACTCAAACTCCTGCTATCTACTCACTTGAACATTTATTTAGCACGTCACTATGCCCAAACAAAATTCATTACTCCCCAAAGCACCTGCTCCCCCATAATCACTCCATCTTAGCACATGGTAGATTCATTCTTCCCATTGCTCAGAAGAGAATCCTGACATTCCTCACTTTTTCATACTGATGGACCAGCAAATCCTGTTGACACCTACTTCAATGCAGATCCAGAATGCAACACTTCTCACTTCCTCAGCTACCCCAGGCCTAAGCCTCCATCATCTGTTGCCTGGATGACTCCCAACTGGTCCCCCTGCTCATCTTGTCCCTCCAGTGTGTCCTCATCAAAGCAGTCAGGGTGACATGGCAGTGACAGACATCATATCATGGAATTTCTTTATTCTAAGCAGCTAGTGACTTCCGTTCAAACGTCCCCTCATCAGAAAGGCCTCCTGCCACCCAAATCGTGCACATAACAGTAGCTGCTCCTTACTGGCTTTACTTTGCTCCTCCAGGCTCTGATCATCTGACACAACATGTACTTATTTGTTTGTCATCTGTGTCCACTGCCAGAATGTAAAGTCCATAAGACATAAACTGAATCTATCACTGCAGCCTTAGCACTTAGAAGAGTTAGTGTAGCCCTGGCTGGTATGGCTCAGTGGATTGAGCGCCGCCCTGCAAACCAAAAGATCACCAGTTCATTTCCAAGTCAGGGCACATGCCTGGGTTTCGGGCCAGTTCCCTGGTTGGGGGCACCTGAGAGGCACCCACGCATTGCTGTTTCTCTCCCTCACTTTCTCCCTTTTCCCCTTTCTCTAAAAATAAATAAAATCTTTATTAAAAAAAAAAAGAGTTACTGTACATAATAGGTACTCAAACTGCTAAATGAACAGGTGAAAAAAGTGTTTGATGACCAAAAGTTTATAATTGTCCAAACACCAACATATATGTTAATTAATCATGAAGACAACCATCGGCATGAAAACTTCCATGAGAAGACATACTGTAAGTTTGGGGTCAAAAAAGGTGGGGGGGGGGTAAATGCTTCTTGACCTAGGTTAACAAAGCTTTCTCAATACTTCCAATTAATAATAATGGTAATGATCACGGAGTGACCATAGTAGAAGATGCCATTAAATTAGTACTCACTGTGTGCCAGCTCTCTGATATATCTTAAGCTTTACCCCAATCATACATAGAAGGTATTTTCATCCCCACATCACAGAGGACATAACAAACTCAGAAAGTTAAGCAACTCACCCCAAGCCACAGAACCTGAAAACACTGGGAGCTTAGTTATCTATATAAGTTTACCTTTCTCTACATGATGGATGATACACTTGGCACAATGGGTACCAAGCCTAAATAATGGGTCTTTTTGTTAACCAGACATCTTAGTCAAGGCTTCCTAGCTATTGTTCTCTGTGTCAGCATGCCCTGTCCTCAATGCCACTCCAACCTTCAGTTCAGGATGTGACAAATGACTTACCTACTCTCCATGCTGAAAGAGATCCCTGGTAAGGCATAAATCCACTGACATCCAAATTCTGTAGGCACCATCCCTGGGTGAAGAGTGTTCACTTAATCTGCCAGTTTTCAAGCCCCTATTACAGGAAAATTTTCTCTATAGACTTCAATTTGGAAAGGAAAGTGCTCTAATGGGAGAAGAAGGAGGATCATGAGTCTGGAACAGCATCCTGTATTTGTCAGTGTTAACATAACCCTGAGAGGATGACCCATCTTCTCTACTTCTTTCCAAGGCTAGTTCCATGATAGTGTCTTCAGAAGCTTTAATTGCCCTGGCTAGTGTGGCTCAGTGGACTGAGCGCCGGCCTGAGAACCAAAGGGTCACCACTTCGATTCCCAGTCAGGGCAATATGGGTGGTTTGTGGGCCTTGTCCCCATAGCCCCAGCATGAGAGGCAACTGCCCATTGATGTTTCTCTCCCTCTCTTTCTCCCTCCCTCCCCTATCTCTAAAAATAAATTAATTAATTTTTTTAAAAAGAAGCTTTTAATCTACCCAAAAATATTTTCCACATTCGAGCACTGTCTGTCCAGTTACTGCAGAAGACTAGAGTATACAATGGCTGAAAACAACTGAGAAGCAAGCACAGCTACAGGACACAAAGTCCCACGAAACATGGAGATACAAACAAAGAGCTAAGTTCCAAAGTCCCCAACCAAGGTCTCCTGCTGAGGCTCTAAAACAATGCTTGCCCCCTTGCTTGTCACAATCAGGCACAAACTATACTCTAGGGGAGTAGAAGAAGGGAGATGGAAAAGGCAGACCTTAACTATAAAAGCTCAGAATAACCTATATAAAGAAAGGATAAAAAAATACCATGCAGAGAGGCTTAGAGGGCAAGCTTAATATTAACCTTCAGGAAGGCTAATGTTGAAGGAGACAAATGTTAATTCAGTTATCCACCTTTCTGAGTTATGGTGAAGCTATTAGCAGCCCTAAATGAAGTCCCTTCCTTTGGGTCAAGGTAGAAGAAGGGTAATGCCTCAGTTCTTCTGTATTTACCTATGAGGGTCATCACTATGACACCTCTCATGTAGCCCACTGATCTCAGTCATCAGGAAGATCTGGCCTGGGGGCTGGAAATTGAAGGATAAAGACCAGCTGACTGAAACACACAGACTTGTATATCTCATGACTGCCTTGGTAGGGTCGAATTTAGACCACTTATGCTTTTAATGCATATTTCCCCAAACTCCAGAATTACTGAAAAGAACATGAAAGGCCCACAAAATCTCTCATATGCCAATCCCTTCCTCAAACCAGACACTGTGAAAAGAAAAATACCTAGTTTCCCCACTTGTGGAGTGCAAGGTAGATATGTGAATTACATAAACATTTACATACCTTTAACAGTAACCCTTTAGTCGAGACATTTAAAAAAAACCTTTTATTCTTTTTTTTTAAATACCCGAGTTGTTGAATTAGTTACCAAGGTTTAAGAAGTTAGAGATCACACACACAGACATACACACACCCAACCAGTTAGTCTTCTGGAAACTGGAAGATCTGCCTACCCTGGACCCACATTCCTGCCAGGCAACAAGGGAGAGTGCAATAGCTGCTGCCTCCTTCAGAACAGAACACATTCTCACCACTTCTCTGCAGCCCTCAGCATCATCCTGGTCTCCCACAATTATTAAACAAACAAAATTTTCTTTGAAAAAATCCACCTCAGTGCATGTGTAAATACTGGATATGTTCATATTACTGCCTAACCTAAATTAAAAAAAAAAAAAAAGAAGTGGTGGGGGGAACCATATACAAAATGGGGAACAAGACTAGGGAAATAGCCCTAGGTACAGAGGTAAATCTGGATATAATGAATGATTTTCCATGAACATATAAATCACCAAAACTGAACCCAGAAAGAGATAATAAATGTAAGAAACTGTAATAATTAAAGTGTTGTATTCTAAAAAAATCAGGCTTAAGTAGTTTTAAAGGGAAATTCTACCAAAATTTAAAGAAACAGATAATTTCAAAAGTATTTAAACAGGCTAAAGGAAAAGTTTTTTAATAAAGGTATAGAAAACACTAAAATAACTTGATAAAGATGAAATAAAAGGAAAATTAGCCCTGCCTGGTGTGGCTCAGTGGTTGACTGCCAGCCTATAAATCAAAGGCTCACCAGTTTGATTCCCAGACTAGGGCACACGCCTGGGTTTCAGGCCAGGTCCCCAGGAGGGGACATGCAAGAGGCAACCAAACATTGATGTTTCTCCCCTTCTGTCTCCTTCCCTTCCTCTTTATCTAAAAATAAGAAAAAGAAAATTAAAGACTAGCCTCACAAATACTGGTGTTAAATTGCCAAGTAAATTAAATAGAATGTAACTGACTATACAATAACAGAATTATCACTGTTGATTCAGTAATGATGATTCTGTAGTATAAAGTCTATTACTATAACTGAGGTCAAGTGAGAAAATCTATATAATAATTTCATAGATGCTAAAACATAATTTGATACAATTCAATAAACCACTAAAAGCATTCTCATTAAAGTCAGGAACAAGACAAAAATACCCAGTACCATCCCTATTATTTAACCTTGTTCTGGAAATACAATGCAGCAAAAAAAGAGAAATATAAATTAGAAAACAAGGGGCAAAATTCTTATTGTTTGCAGTCAACAAGATAACATGCCTGGAAAATCCAAGAGAATCAACTGCAAAAACTATTACAAATTAAGATTATATAAATTGCTAATTATAAAATTATTAAATATAACAACTAAGAATATGTAACACAAGACAGGATCCTGTTTTAAATCACAACAAAAAATAAAACAACTAGGAATAAACTTAAGAAATGTACAGGATTTTAAAACAAACCGACTTAAGACATTTCTGAGCCAACTGGGGAGGTGTATATAGATTGGATATTAGATATTAATTAAATAATAAGTTATTAATTTTGATAAATGATAATAGCATTGGGGTTATATATTTCAGAAAGTCTGTATTTGTTTAAGACATACCATGAAATATTTACGAATGAAATCAATTATTTCAAAAGTCTAGTCTCCCATACTGTAAAAAAAATGGAGAGGGGGATGGGATAGATGATTCAAAATAGGCAAAATATGGAAAACTGTTGAAATGAAGTGATTGACACATGGAGGTTCATTATCACCTTCTCTGCTTTTGCATACTTGAACACAATAGAGAGTTAAAAGGGTCCTGGCTGGTGTGGCTCAGTGGACTGAGTGCTAGCCTGCAAACTGAAAAGCTGCTAGTTCGATCCTGCCAGGGCACATGCCTGGGTTGCAGGTCAGGGCCCCAGTCAGGGGTATGCAAGAGATAACCTATCGATGTTTCTCTCCCTCTATTTCTCCCTACCTTCCTCTCTCTTTAAAAGTAAGTAACATTTTTTTTAAAGAAAGAAATGTGCTGAAGACCCCAAACAAAGAAGGGTTTTGAAAGATATAAATAATCCTAAAGGCGTATAACACTTTATAAAAGCACAAAAAAACTGCCACCTCACAATGAAGAAATACAAATTAAAGCTACAAATCAGATGTCATTTTCATCAATCAAACAGAAAAGATCAAAATATCTGGTACCATTCAATATTTGGGGAGGCAGGTGACACTGCTGGAAAAGTTACAAATCACCACTTCTTTGGAGGGCATTCAGGCATTACCTTTCAAAGTTAACACACACCTCTTGGCCCAGCAATTCCATTTTTAGAAATTTATCACAGTCATTCATTCGATAAGTATTTTCTCCCACCTACTATGTTCCAGGTATTGAAGAGTAATGAGGAAAAAATCAATGTCCCTGCTCTCATGGTGCTTCCATTCTTATGGGCAAGGAGACAACCCATAAAGCAAATCAAGTCAGGTAGGGGATAAATGCAATGAAGAAAAAATAAACAGAACAAGAGGTTAGGGGTGGCATGAAGGCTATTTTGGATATGTTGGTCTGGGAAGGCCTCTCTGAGGATGTGACATTTGAGCAGAGACCTGGATACAGGAGAAAACAAAGCAAGAGAATGTCCAGGAGAGTTACAGGCAATAGGGAAGGAAACCATGGTATAACATACAAATTTGGCCTTTCTGCCCATTACTTTTCTTTTTATTATATAAGTCTTTTGTTTATCCAATGGATATGAACACCACTTGAATGTCTCTTTGTCCCCCATACAAAAATAAAAATAATCAAATCCTTTTAATACAGTACATCTTTCAAGGAAGGTGTCAGGCCAGCATTATTTCTCCAAACATTACTGTGCATCACAACTTGATTTTCTTTAAAGGAAGAAAATCTCCCAATCTATCTAAATGTTATGCCAAGCCTGTTAGTAAAAGTGCATTAAAGGCATCATAATTTTTTAATGTAGATAAACCTTTCCACAGAAAAGATAAGACATTAGTTTCACAAAAGATATTAGTTGCTAGATAATTTTATACAAAAACAAAAATACTGTTGGTCCTTGCCCTTCTGGGAGGCACTTTAAAAAATGTTCTCACTTACCCAAATATTCATATTTTAAATTTAAAGATCTTTTAGACAATTGATATTTTAGGGTTCGTTGGACAAATATTTTACACTGAAGTGGCCAGTGTCAATTAAGAGCATTCCAGTTCACCTTAAAGGGAAAAACTGTTACACCACCTGACACACTAACTTCTTCCAACATCATGAAACATCAGGACTTCAAAACTGCCATGAATGACATGTTCTACAAACGGCCAAATAATTCAGAAACCAGCTTATGGGGCAGAAATTTGGACAGGTGAAATATGCTCCTATCTCAATTTTGAAATCAGTTTTACATAAATGTATTCATCTACAGCGCGCAGGGAGAACACAAATGATTTCTGGACATTACGAAGATTTCCAAAGAGACAACTCAAGTGGACAAATTTCAAGTACCATGAGCCAACCGCAGAGGGAACGACAGGTTTCCCTCCAACAGCTGAGGATGCGGTGCACCCTTTCTTTCCCTTGGACACAAGCAGCCCATTTAACTTTTCCCCAAAGGTCTGGCAGTTCTGAGTAAACAATGCCACTTCTGCCAAGTAGTTACCCTAGAAGAATTCCCGATACGAGAAACCCGGTACCGGTCAGCTTCGGTACAAGTCAACCTAATGAAAGGGGCACTTGGTTGGGTCCAACGCGGAGAAGATTTGCGGTGAGTCACAGCTCTCAGGATCTGGCGCCTACTCCCACCCTATCCCCCTACTTTCCCACGCGGAGTCGTGATTTCCCTGCCGTTCTACCTCCCTGTAAGACGCTCATCCAGCCCAGTGCTTTCCCTGGTAAGCTAGTACAGGCTCACCAGGGAAAGCGTATGAGGGGCTCGATTTGGAGTGCTGGGGGAGCAGGGCAGAAGAGCACACCAGGGTTGTGAGCGGGCAGGCAGGGGTGCTCATGCGGGTAGGGACCTGGGGAAAGGATGCGGGGGTAAGAGACAGGAGAGGGGAGGGCGTGCAGAGGTCAGAAGAGGACTCCGAAAGAAAGGAGGGTAGGTGTGGGACACTCGCGCAGGCAGGAAACTTGTGGACAGCGTGGGAGGATTGGGGGTGGCTCGCGGGCGAGGTCCGCCCCTCACCTCACCTGCCTAGCGCTCGTTTCATGCCCTCGTCCGCGGTGCAGCGCGGCTCAGCTGGCCCCTTGCCAGCTAGGCGCAAGTTGTTCTTCAGGCGGCAGTCTGTGTCCAGCACCGAGGCAGTCGAGCCCGGGGAGGACGAGCCCAAGGCGACGCAGCGTTCATGCTCCAAGGCGACGGCGTCGGTCCGCTTCCTCATCCCGCGGCCCACACGGCCGGCCACCGAAGGAGCCCCCTGGCCGTGTCCCCGCCGCCCTCGCCGCAGTCACTGCAATTTAGAGACAACGCCTCCAGGAACCCGCTACCCCTCACATTGCAGCCCCAAGCTCCAGCAGCTACGGACACCCGCGGGCCAATCAGCGTCCGCCTCCGCCCTGGCTCCTCCTGGAGCGCACCCAGAATCCCCCGGCGCCGACCGGAAGCCATCTTAGAGAAGGGCGGGCATAACCACACTAGCGTCACGGTCAGGGCGAGGCTAAGCCGCTGTCCTGGCTGGGATCTGGGCTTCTTCCTGGGTTGGGGTTCTCCGTGGCCTGCGTACTCACCGTTGTCTCACAGATCCCGAAAGGAAGCTGCTCAGAAAGTGAGTGCCCATCCAGGGCTACAGTGGGAAGTTGGTTTCCTTTATTTCCACCCCACGCTTTCTGACTTTCCCTTAAGGCTTGTCCGCGTAAGAAACATTCAAACCTGTAAAGAACTGTTAAGTTTATTTGAGCCAACCTGACAATTGCCGGGAAGCAAAACCTCAATAAGTTGAGAAAATGCTCCAAAGAATGATAGTTATGCACCTTATTTTATATATTACAATCGAGAGAAAATGTAAGTAGGTTACATGTAATCTATTGGTGATTAAAGAGGAAGAAGAAAGCAAATTCGTGTAAACCGCTGGTATTGGATAAAAGGTAACATAGTCGACACATACTTCTTTTATGCAGTTGAATACAGGATAGTTAATAATCAATTGTAACAATGAGGGGATTTGTGATCTCCCCAGATTGGTGCCTTTGCTTAAAATTACTCTGACATTCCAAAGGTATGTTATCTTAAATGAAGAAAGTAGACACTCTCAGTTAAGGTAAAAGGTTGACTTTTGTTGGGAAAGATTCTAGCCTACGACGTGACTCCCTGCCCTGATCTGCCTTTAGTTTTAATTTCAGACCATCTTATGTGATTACTTTAGGACTCTGAGTTTATAAAGCCATCACCCAGGCTTCACCTGAACTTGTCAGGTTTATATGTGGTCCATTTCCATCTACATGCTGGAAACCCAATCTGGATCACCCCCCGGAAATGTCTATATAGAGGTTTATAAAAACAAAAAGAACCCTGGCTGGTGTGGCTCAGTGGATTGAGTCCCAGCCTGTGAACCCAAAGGTCACTGGTTGGATTCCCAGTCAGGGACCATGCCTGGATTTGTGGGCCAGGTCCCCAGTTGGGGGCATGCAAGAGGTAACCAATCATGTATCTCTCACACATCAATGTCACTCCCTCTCTTTCTCAATTTTTTCCCTCTAAATAAATAAATAAAATATTTAAGAAAAAGAAAAAGTAACAAATCACAATTCTTTCCTAATGATTTATAACTATTCTCCCACCAGGACTAATTCAACCCATCCTAAAAAGAGAAGAGAAAATAAGAATATTTTCACAAATTTAGTTTCATAACTTTGACTTTTTAAAAAATGTGGCATTATTATTATTATATTTTATAAATGATGCACAATCGAGATTTGCTTACTTATCTCAAAGTAATTTTCGGAATTTCAACATTTGTGTCAGTAAAAACTATTGGCAACTGATAATTTAAGATCAATTAGAAATATCTTAAATTCAATAGCTCCTCATATTAGCTTTGCAGTAATACTTAGAAATTGTGAAACAGTTTAATGGATCATGTTACTAAATACCACAACCAACATTCATATTTGTTCAAACACACTTTTGGAATTTAAATGGTGAATTCTTTAAAGTGATGTAGCAACACATACTGGGGTTTGGGAATCCAGCAACTAAACTGTGATTTTTTATTCTAATACTCATTGAATCCTATTTAATGGAAAAATGAAAAAACTAGGAGGGGGGCTAGAGAGAAGAGATTGTGTCCTTGCTGATACTAGGCCTTGCCTATATAGTCCTCAACTTTTGGTCCACACTAACTTTCTGAGTGGTCTTTTCCAGGTTTTAAATGGTGACACCTACATTTGTATCTCTAGTTCATATTCTACAGGCACCTTAAATTATGTTCAAAGCTGAGCTCCCAACTCTTCTTCCACCCTCAGTTCCACTCATAACATTTTCCACTTCAGGTTGGGCTGGCGGTGGGGATGATGAGGCCATCATTGCAGTTTCTCAGGTTAAACCCTGGGGCCATCCTTGATTCCTCCCTTCTTTTGCCACAGCAGGTATATCCCCAAGCCTTGTTGGATCTCATTTCAAAATCTGTCCAGGATCTGCTCACTTCTTACCACTTTTCCCAAGCTGCCATCATTTCTCACTTGGTCTATTTTAGTAGCCTAAGTGGTCTCCTGGGTCTCCTGGCACCACTTTTGCCTTACTTCTGTCTACTTAACTCAACTTTTTCAGAGTTCTTTTTAAAAGCCTAGATCCAGACCTGTCACTTCTTTGCTCAAAACTTCAGTGGCTCTCTTATCTCACTGGAAATAAAACCAAGAGCTTCTTGAAAGAGTCTCTAGCCCGTGATCTAGTCTCAGCTACTAGCCTCTTCCTCACTCACCTTGCTCCAACATCACTGCCTCCTTGCTGACACAGGCCCCCGGGAAGGTTGCGGGTAGCATGTATGCCAACCATCACACAACCTTCCTTGGGGCCTTTGCACTGCATTCTTGATGCCTGGAATTTTCGGCCCTCCTAATGGCACCATATCCATGGCTTATTCCATTCCTATTTCAGATCTGTGCCTTCTCTAAACATTAACTCAAAACCCTCAGGCCCTCTCACCATCACTCTGTTCACCTTCCTTGACAGAATTTTGAATGCTTTTCACTAATATATTTATCAATGTATTTCTACTTGTGTGTTGCTGCTTTCCCACACCAGAACGTAGACTAGAGCAAGGACTTTGTTCACTGCTTTATATTCAGTGTCTAGAACAATATCAGCTACATAGTAGACACTTCATAAATATTTGCTGAAAGAATAAGGAATCATCACAGCCACTCAGAATTGGATACTGTTGTTCTCACTTTATAGGTGAGGAAGTGAATCTCAGGCCTGGGGTTGAAAATTAAAAAAGTTTATGGCAAAGGAAACCTGTGGATGCTGTTGGTCTTTGGATCCATATCCTGTAGTATGGGTCAATGTGGAGCTGTGTGTTTAATGAAAATACTTAGCTAAATATCACTTCCCATACTTATTTCTCTGATCACACATCCACTGTATATTTGCAAAAGAGGATGTAGTTTCTCAGGTTAGCTAGAATGAATCCAAGAAATACTGCTTTTTAAGAAATGTTGCCTTTTAAAAAATAACCACATAAAATGAATTTCCTATAACAATAATCGCTACCTTTTATTCTACATGTTTATGAAAATTTCCATAATCGTGTAAGCACGAATATGGCTTTGTGAATTGGTATTAATCTAGGGCACTTTTCCCTCTCTGTAGACCTTGTGACTAGAGCTATTTTACAAATACTTTAAAATGACTACTTTAACATCAAAAGTGGAACTGTGGAGTTGAAAGCTTAGATACAGGGTCTGCGTGACCTTAGGCAAATTAACTAACTTCTGTTTCCTAATTAATCAGTACCAAGAGTCCTAAAAACAACCTTAGGGTTGGTTAATGTTGTATTCAGAGAGCGAGACACCAAACGCTGGAGACTTTCTGGGTTCCAAAGATGGTATTTATTGGCCAGTTTCACCTGATCGGGGCGAACTCTCAGAGTGTCCCAGGACACTACACCCGTCAGGGCTTCCAAGTAAGAGCCGCGCCTAATGCTTACAGCCTAGCCCTTTTATTTGCAAGCAGCAAGCAAACTTACAGAAGCGGAAGTTGCAGTTATCTTGCAGAGCACAAGGGATAATTGCTGGGTACCTAAATTTTCTTGTGAAAACTCCCTAGTTTCTTATCAGCAGGCTCCAGCTGGCTAGCTATATTTCACTCTACTCTCATAAATCACTGTGGCTCCGTCCTGGGGAGGGGGTCTGTCCGGCTCCAGCTGGCTAGCTATATTTCTTACTCCCCTTAGCCCTTTGACCTTCAAAATGCTTTTTGCTCTCAACATTAGTTTCTGCCCTGGTGCACTGAGTTTTCTTTGTTCATTGTTCCTTAAAAACGCATCCTGTTTCTGGCTCCCAACAGTTAATCCTGATTATTAAGTGAAATGTATGTCATAGTCCCTACCACACAGGATATGCCCCCCAAAAATTGGGTTCCCTTTTGTGTAAAAACACCCACGCTGCAAAACTAAACAAACGAAACGCTGCGTCCTAACGTTGATGCACACAGAGTTTCTGGGCTTTTCTTTTTAACCTTGAAGTGCACACCTCTTTGAATCTAAACAAAAATGAGTGAATCATATGGAAAAAAAGAAGTTGACTAACGTGCATTTACGTTGAGCTATGCGACGCGCAAAGTTGATAGTTTAGCCGCCTGGTAATTCGAAAAATGAATCAGCTCAGTTTACAGGCTCCGACGGAGACCTGTCAATTCTCCCCTAGTTGCCGAGGCCTACCCTAAGGAAGAACACCACTTCTAACAAGAAGTGAGCGGCGGAGGTTGATGTCCTTTTACTGACACCGTAGGCCATGAGACCCAGCGGCGTGTTCCTATTGGCTGGGAGTGTTTGGCGCCAAAGCGCTGTGCTGGGGCAGAGGATAATCAAGAGCAGTAGGAGCCGGTACTGTAGGACCCGAGATTTGCGGGGCGAGCTCTACCGCGCCATTTGGCGTGAGAGCGGATGGTTGAGAAGGCCACGGGACTGGGTTACCTCCGCCATGTTCTGCAACAGAGCCATGGAGATGGTCCGCGAGTTGCACCGCGCACCCCAAGGGCAGCTGCTGGCATTCAATGTGAGGAGGATGCGGGGAACCGGGTAGATTGGATGGGCGTTTTGGGGTCTGGCCTGAGAGCAGGGAGGGGCGGCGCCCTCTGGGTTTTTCTCTTACCCTTCCCCTGGAGGGTTTACTTTCTCAAGGAGTCGACTCCAAAGTCAGGCATAAAAATTTTGGAACCAGGCCGCAGTACAGGAAGAAAAAGAAAGACTTCGTGCTTACTTCACTCAAAAAATTTGGTGCATTTCTTTACATATTTACGTTACTGTCATCTATAACTTTATCGCTGTTCCTTTGCTTAACCAAACATTTTCCTGTTTCATGATAACCTAGCATACGTTGTGTACTCCGACAAAAGCTAGGCCTCTGGAGCCAGGCTGGGAATTCTGGCCCTGTTGTGTTACTTTGGGTCAGTTACTCAAACTTTCTGTTTGCTCAATTTTCTGCAAAATTGGGACAATGATAATAACAGTATCCTATTCTTATTGTAGTGAGTGCTCAGTGAGAAGATGTACCTCAGGTTCTCTGAACAATACTTCACCAGTAATGACAAAGCCTGTTTACCACTGCTCTGCTACTGTTATGATTTTTCTTATTTTTTTTATTGCTATTATGCCAAAGTGCTAAACACTTGACCTGTATTATTTCTTGTCCTCATAAATAATCCTATGAGGTTTAAACTGTTGTTTTCCATTTTTCCCAGCCGTATATATGGACACTTGGGGAGATTTTGGTGACAGCCAGTAACAAGTAAAGCTAAGGATTTGAACACTGGTAGTCTGGCTTCAAACCTGCACTCCAAATTCTATATAAGACTACATTTCTTATAGGCAGCCATTATGTGGTTGCCAGGGCACATTCTGCTGGGAGAGAGGCATAAAATAAGTAATATTGGGTTAGCCAAGAAGTTCATTTCGTTTTTTCAGTAAGATGGCTCTAGTAGCACTTAGTTGCCTTTCACTTCATTTGAAACAATTTTGTTAGATTGGATTGTGACAGCTTTTATATCTGTGCATTTAAAAAAATGTCAAAATTGGTGAATTTTTATGTAGCCATTTTAATACTGAACCCTTTTCCATAGTTTTCCAAACTAAAAAACCATAGTTTTTTAGAAAAACTATGCAACATTTTCAGCATATTATGCTTTATTATTTCAAGAAAGGTAAAAACACAACTGAAATGCAAAAAAAGATTTGTGGAGTATATGGAGAAGGTGCTGTGATTGATTGAACTTGTGAAAGTACCATGTTGTAGATTTCTTGCTGAACTTGCCACAATTGGGTAGACCAGTTACAGTTGATAGCAGTCAAATTGAGAAATTAATTGAGAACAGTCAACGTTATACCATACGGGAGATAGCTGACATACTCAAAATATCCAAACCAATAAAGTTATAGGTGAAAATGAAAAATATGCCTTTTATTTTATGGAAAAAAACTTTATGGACTTGTTGGCCAGTCCTGTAGAATGCAACGTGTAAAGTTATACCAAGGAGTTGTGAAAGAGGAACACAAAAGAAAAATCCATTGTAAGCTGAGGTAGAGGAGGGGGCTTTTGAGCCATGCCTAGATGGATAAGGTGACCACTCTGAGAAGGGAGTGTGGAAAGGAAGTGAGGTATCCCAAGCTAAAGGATATAGCAGACCGCAGAGACACATGGTCAAATAGGAAGGGTGATTAATGGTGTGTGCGGAGACTAGAAGGTGGATTCTAGGTCTAAGAGAGTTTTGGTATTCATTCATAGGACATTTGGAAACTGGTAAAGGATTTTAGACAAGGGAGTGATTAGGTAATTTTTTGTTTTTTGAGGATATCTATGGCAGCACTGAGGGGAATGGATTGGAAAGAAGAAAGAATGGAGGCAGAGAGATGGTTATGGGTGGTCAAAGGACCAGGTAAGAGATTTGTGTGCTCCAAACTGTCCAGTTGGTGGTCCCTGAAATCAGTATTTGGGTTTTAGTAATTTGAGACAAATAAGACTTACAGTTATTAGAGCAGGGGTGGAGACGGGGTGGGTAAGAAATGAGGGGAAGGAATTAGGGCATCTCGAGAAGGTTCTCTCTCAGATAGCTGAGTAAATAACTTCAGAGTTCAGAAGGGAGAGTGTTTTGGGGAAGATGAGTTTTATTTTAAACATTGAAGAGCACCTAGTCTGAATATTAGCTCATTTTTCAGATGAGGAAACAGCTAAGAGAAATTATGGATCAAGTGAAGGGAATTGTCTGAACTTGCAGTATACTGGAGGAAGAGCCTCATGTTTAACACGGGTGTAGATTGCAGTCTGCTGTTTTAACTTCAGGACCAAAGTTAGGAAACAGCAGGGGGGATGATGATGTTCAGCAGAGATGATGGAATGCAGAGGTGTGTAGGTTAAGTGTTGCTTTACTACTTCTGGTGAGCGGGACTTAGAAATTGTAAAATCATTCCCACTTTTATGTCTTAGTTTGGTGGAGAACCTTTTGCACCTTCTGTTGGATTCATGTCTTCCACTGACAAACGCACCTTTTTCAGGTGACTCAGCAGCATGGAAGACTCAATCCGTGGAAGCTTGTCACTCTGACACAGATGATCAGGGTCAGACCAAGAATTGATCTTATGATCTGAGGGCCAATAGGCCTATGACTTTCAAGAACCATCCTTTTGAGTGAGATAATAGTGGATGTAGTACAGGGACTCTATCTTGTTCATTCCAGAATCTCTCATGATTAGGTGCTGTGTTTAGCAAATTGAAATGGTTACCCACTTCCTACATTTAGAACTGGTGAGTTTAAGGGAAATTATCTTGGGCTCCCAGGGACTTACAGCCTGAGGAGGGGGCACAAAATGAATTCAGTTCCCACTATAGATCTAAATCTGAAAGATGGTGTATCTTTACAAAATTATTTTACACTTGTGTTTTGTATACCTGAAGATCTGTTGTGTAGGAGTTTAAATTATTTCTTAAAAATAATATTTGCTGATAAAAACTATATTCAACTGAATTCTAATAAATAAGAGTTTCTTCAATATCTTCTTTGACCCAGCTGATGAAAAGGAAGGTAGAACTCATGCTTACATTTTTCATCAGGAATTTCATCTTTTCCTGTATTTGAGCAGGGTTAAGTAGGTGATTTGTAATTGTACCAGTAATGCCAAAGCATTTTTGTTAACACATATATTTTGGTCCTAAAAGTAGAATGGGAAAATAGATGGGTCACTTATTTTTGGATTGCTGACAGACCTATTGTGTAACATGTATGAATTTCAGAATACTAATACTTTTATCCTTCTAAGTACATTTTCAAATTTTGAAAAAATTTGCCCCAGGGTGGATAATAGAAAAACTCCTTTGGCCTTTCTATTCTTGCAGTACAAACCAAAACACTTCCTTTTTTTTTTATAGTAACCATTAAGATCATTTTTCAGTAAATAATACATTATTTACTTTTGTCATGCTTTATTTCTTCTGTAGGACTATTGATCTTTTTTGCCATCAGTTTATTGAAGTATAATTTATATACAACAAAATATACATTTTAACAGATTTTTGAGTTTTGACAAATATGTACATCCTTGTAACCAGCACCCCAATCAAGATTTCTGTTACCTGCCCTATGCTGGTGTGGCTCAGTAGATTGAATGCTGGTCTGTGAACAGAAAGGTCACCAGTTAGATTCCTGGTCAGGGCACATGCCTGGGTTGTGGGCCAGGTCCCTGGTTGGAGGTCTGCAAGAAGCAACCAACTGATGTTTCTCTCCCTCTCTTTCTCTTTCCCTTCTCCTCTGAAAAAAAAAAAAACTTTAAAAAAGGTCTTAAAAAAAAGATTTCTGTCATCCCAAGTGTTCATTTTTTCCCTTTTGTAGCTACCTCCCACCTATAACCTTAGGCAACCATAGATTCACTTTTTCATAGCTACACATTATATTGGTCTTTACAAATTTCTGCATTCAGTGTGCCATGAGTTGCAAACTTCTATAAAAGGCCAGTTGGAATCATACAGTATGTATTCCTTTGTGTCTCACTTATTTTGTTCAGTACATTGTATTGGAGATTATCTTAATCAGTGTGTTGGTTGTGTAATCAGTAATACTTTTTATCATTTTTTTCCTGATTTTTTTAAAGATTGTATTTATTTTAGAGAGGGGATGAGAGGGAGACAGAAGGAGAGAAACAGCAATGTGTGGTTGCCTCTTGTGAGCCCCCAGCTGGGGACCTGGTGTGCACCCCTGGCATGCACCCTAGACTGGGAATTGAACTGAACTGGTGACCCCTTGATTCACAGGCCGGCGTTCAATCCACTGAGCCACACCAGCCAGGTCTCCTGATTTCTTTTTTATTGTGGTGAAATACATATAACAAAAGTTACCATTTTAACCATTTTAAGTGTATACCTCAGTAACATTAATTATATTCATGTTGTTGTATAACTGTCAACCATATATTCAAAACATTTTCATCACCCTAAACAGAAACTCTGCAACCATTAAGCAATAACTTCCCATTTGTATCTGCCCCCAGGCCGTGGTAACCTCTAATCTACTTTCTGTCTCTATGAATTTGCATATTCTGGATATTTCAGATAAGTGGACTCATATAGTATTTGTCCTTTGTGTCAGGTTTGTTTCACTTAGCATGTTTTCACAGTTCATCCATGCTGCAGTACTGCATTGCTTTTTATGGCCAAATAGTCTATCAAATGGATATACCATATTTGGTTATTTGTTCATCAGGGAATAGACATTTGGGTTATTTCCCCCTTTTTTTATTTTTAAAGAGTGTATTTATTTATTTTTAGAGAGAGGGGAAAGGAGGGAGAAAGGGAGGGAGAGAAACATCAATGTATGGTTGCACTCTTGCAGCACCTACTGGGGACCTGGCTGGCAACCCAGGCATGTGCCCTGACTGGGAATCGAACCAGTGACCCTTTGGTTCACAGGCCCACACTCAATCCACTGAGCCATGCCAGCCAGGGTTGTTTCTACTTTTTAGCTATTGTGAATAATGCTGCTTTGAAGATTTGTCATCTTCAAAGCATATATTTTTAAGACATATATTATACACATATATTTTTAATTATCTTGAGTATATATTTAGGAGTGGAATTGCTAGATAATATGGCAATATGTTAATCTTTTTGAGGAACCATTAGACTTTTTTCCATAGCGCTATACCATTTTACATTCTTACCTGCAATGTATGAGGGTTCCAATTTCTCTCCATTCTCACCAACACTTACAGTAGGTGTGAAAGGACTATTGCTTTTTAATAAGATAAACACAGTATAGACAGAATATTGCTACTGACTTGGTGGGGGAAATTAATGAATGTGGATCAATACCATTTTGTATATTCTAGGAGGATGGACTCAGGCAGATTCTGGAGGAGATGAAAAATTTATATGAACAAAACCAGTCTGATGTGTAAGTTTTGATAAGATTCATACTTTAAAAAAGTTTAAAAACTGATATTGAGATTAGATAATCTTATATCAGTTTTTGGATGGGTTTTTTTTCTTTTCTTTTTTTTAATTCTCTGTGAGCCTGATTATTCTCTAGGTATACAGAACCAAAGGGATTGTGTTGAACTGGTGACCCCTTGATTCACAGGCCGTTGAATCACGTTTATACATTTATCATAGATAAACGTTGATCACGTTTATATCTATGGCAATTCAAGTAGCACTTGGCATATGGAAGATGCTAAGTAAACATTTGTCATTTGACTGATATGACTTGAAAGATATTAGGATAGACCTAAAAGATGAGATATAAGCAAATAAAAACCTTAATAAAGTGAAATATATAATTTCCACTGCTTGTTTTCATTTATGTATACCTTAGTGCATTGATGACAGAACGGGCAATATGTAAATTTAGCAGGAGCAGTCGTGATTTCCAATAGCTTGAATGGAGTTCATTAAGTACTAGTGCCACAAAAGGATACAGGTTGGAGGTGAGAGAGCTCTAGATTTATAGAATATTTAGAACTAAGCATAGTAGTTGATACAATGGAGAATTTGAGCTGTATAACAAACTTCATAGATCCCTATGATTTGGTGAAGAGTAAGACACAAAGGAATCTTACAGACACCAACTTCTAGATAATAGTTCGGTTATTCAGATCTCAGCCTAAAGAGAAGTTAATCTAACTTCTCTAGAAGTCAGTCAGCCTAGAGAGAAGATCTGTGACATGAGGTTTTATCTTTGGCTTTATAAGGCACAATGTTTTTATCAGTTTCTTGGATATAGAAATCAGTATGCTAATAAAATTGGTGGAGCTTATAGAACAACAGGAACATTTTCAACTACAGTGTTTAAGGATGGATACAGAAAAGTCTATAGATGGAATGAGGACATGAACCACAACAGGTTTGTGGTAAATGTAAGGCAAATGTAAAGTCATAAACTCAATTCATTTATTCATTTAACAAATGTGGACTAAACAATTATGTGCTGATAAATGGCTCTGGTATTTTAATTGTAAACACAGTAGCCAAGATTTCTGTCACTATGGCCTTCACGGTCTAATGCAGAATACAGATAGACCAAATTGGGATTCATGCTATAACGAAACACAACAGCATGCTAGGACAGAGAATAATGAAGATATAACTAGATCGAGGAATCAGGAAGTTCTCTCCAAGGAAGGGAAATGCCAGCTGAGGCCTGAAGGAGAAGCAGGTTTTTAACAAGGCAGTAATTGTGGACAGAGAGCATTCTAGGTGGAAGGAACAGCATACACAAATTCCCTGAGTCATGAGAGGGTGGGGTGCTCAGGGAAACTAAGCACTTAAGGTCACTGTGACTGAAGCTTAGTAAGCAGCCAAAACGTGATATCAACTAAGATTTTGAAATGTGTAGGGCAGGTGGTGGCACATTTGTGTTTTAAATGATCACACTGTCTACTGTGTGGACAGTGGATGGAGGAGTTGAGGGGAGAGGGAGGCATGCTGGTCATACAAGTGACAGCAGAGGTGATTTGGACTAGGTAAAAAGTGAACAGAGAGGTGGCCTAAGAGGCCTTAGCCAATAAGGGAAGGATTTTCCTGTATTCCCTGTATTTGTACCCTTTACAAATTCATAATTCAAAATTTTGTTTCCTATTCTCCTAGTTTCTTTCTAGGGGGATAATCACCATTACCAATTGCTGATTAAAATTATTTGTCAAAAGAAATCTATTTAATATGTATTAAATGAAAAATCTATTTCTTTTAAATTACTCATGTGCAAATGTGAATTTTTTAAGAAGTCCTTATGTACTTAATAAAGTACTCTGATGTTATGTTAGGTACATTTTATTTGTACAATTATTTTATAGTTCAGAACACATTGTAAACAATGGAGAATAAATCTGACTTTCACAGAGTGGCAGAAGTATGTAGACTATATATAAAAGACATGATTGGGTCGGACATATTTTTCAGGGCCTTCAACATGCACTCCATGAAGGAATCCTTTTTATCATTTCTTCTATTTATTTATTTTTAGAGAGAGGGGAAAGGAGGGAGCAAGAGAAGGAGAGAAATAGCAATATATGGTTGCCTCTTGCACACCCCTGACTGGGGACCTGGCCCACAACCCAGGCATGTGTCCTGACGGGGAATTGAACCAGTGACCCTTAGGTTCTCAGGTTGGCACTCAATCCACTGAGCCACACCAGCCTGGTATTACCTGGTTTCTTTTAAAACTTCCAAGTAGATTTTTATTTTTTCTGTATATTTGGTTTTAGGTTTTTTCCCAATTTTTAAAAATTGTAGTAAAATACGCATAACATAAAATTTGCCATCTTAATCATTTCTAAATGTACAGTTCAGTAGTATTAAATACATTCATATGTTGTGCAACTATTACCACATCCATCTTGTTAACTTCTCATCTTGTTATACTGACATTCTATACCCATTAAATAATTGTACATCTAGTTTCAAAATTTTGTTTAATATCTAAGGACATTTATAGGGTAGAATCAAAATTGTCTTT
>PVIA01015979.1:0-20660 GCA_004024845.1 Tonatia bakeri | reverse complement strand
TATTTGTTGACATTTCCTAACCACCACCTATCTGCAGCCCTTTACTACCACTTTGACTCCCTGGGTATATTTGGGAGAAATATCAGCATGTTATTGCAACCTTTACCTCTAATTAAGAAATGTCTACTTCAGCAGCCCCTGGTGGATATTATTCTAAGCATTGTACATATGTGTGTCTGTGTGTGTATATAAATTAAATGAGATTACATATAATTATGTATAATTTCCAATTATGATATAGTAAAATAATCTATAATACATATATTACTTATATAAGTATTATATACTATAAATTACTTATATAATTTAATTTAATCCTACAATTCTATTAGGTGAAGTGAATATTAGGTTTTTCATCAGATTTGTGTTTTTAACTGATAAAGAAGTACAAGATCACAGAAGACTATAATATTTCCAAATCTTGAGGATAATGAGGGAGAAATACTAGACAGAAGTTTTTATCCAGACTGCTGAACTATAGCATTCAAAATCACTCTCCTTCCCACCCATACCTAATCATAAAGAACCACACAAATACAAGAAGGCTTAATGTTAATTTCCTGTATTTCCTATTTAGACAGTCCATAGAAAAGCAAGTATAAGGGAAATGACTCCTCCCTCATTCAGTGTTGGCTTTCTTCTCCCTTTACAAGCTCTGCAAGGTTCTCTGAGCCACTCCTGATGGACTGTAGGGAACCGCTTCACATGGCATGGAAATGTAGCTCAGCACTCATGTGGAAAACCAGTGGGGAACAAGTGGCACGCAGGGCCATGCCCACAGAGAGGCCTTCCCGTGGGGAATGAGACCTGCATTGTACCTACACTGCTATGAGACTTGCTTTTGCTGAAACTCCCTCACCCTGAATTGAGGCAGTGAGTGCTTACTGCAACTTCCTAAAATCTGAGCTAAACCTCCCAAGTACAGAGTGTGACCAGTTCAACCCCTTCCTGCCCCCCATATGCAACATCCTTCTCTTTGAAGTAGTTAGCAACATTCTTTCCTTTGTTATCTATAAAAGGTAATCCCCTGCAGTGAACCTGTGCATAGTAAATGAGGACTACCCTCCACCATAATGTACCCAGAAAAGCAATAAAAGCCTGTTCGGGCAGGGACTGGGTTCTCTGGCCCTCTCACCCTCTCTCTGAGAGTGGCCATGCCATCCCTTTTTCTCCACAGGACTTATTGTTTGTGTGTTTTGTTCACGAGCAGCCACAACATACACAGATCCTGCTGGCCAGGATCTGCCACAGTGGACCATGCCAGTCTCCACCACAATATCATTGTCTTACTTTAGAGTGTTCAAGATCTGAATGCTCAGTCTATCTGTGATGGGTCAAAGTTCTGACTCTGAGGCAGAGTCCTCATCAGCCAGAACTGTATAACTCAGCCTATGCACCTTGGTCTCATTCACAGTTCCTTATTTTATCTTCCAGTTCTACAAGTAGTACATGTGTTTGATAACATTTATGTCTATAATTTAGATATTAAGTTGCAAAAGAAGTAAAAGTAAGTCATGAAAGTCTTGAATTAGAGACAAATTAGATGTTTCTCCTTTCTGGCTTAGAACATAATATTTTGGGTAAATCCCTAGACTTCTAAAAATCATTTCCATGGAGATTAAAAAAAAAGTCTGACCAACTATTCCGCAGTATTGTATAAAAAAAATAAAAAGTAGAAAAGATTCAGTATGTTACATGTTAAAAAGAAATTCTAAGTCAATAGGATATATAAAAACTATAATCACATTAATCAGTAATTTAAGCTACCAGATGACAGTTGAAAAGAAAATATCACACCGATCTTAGGGGCACACTTAGGGTAGATAGATTTCCTGTCATATTCAGTAATAGCTGTGTATGCGGCAAAACCACCAAAATCCAATTTAAAAGTATCATGCTCATATGTTATGGCCCATTCATCCCCTTAGTTCACATAGAGAGTATTGTGTTTCCTCCCACCTTAAATTAAAATTTATAGTACCCACCTCATTAGAGCTACAGGTAGGCATGAGGATTTGCCCATGAACTAGAAATGCATGTTTTGTATCTCCTTCTATTATGCAGTGGAAACATGCATGGAACATCACACAGCATTCTGTTGTCCCCTCAGTGAAAACGTATGAGCTGGAGAAATCCATGGTAAGTCCTCCAGAAAAGGAACAGAAGTGTTTATATCCATTCTAAGTTCTTTATGGTCCATCACCACTACCTAATCTAAGAGTTAATTTTCTTCTTCATGTTTAGACTTTCAGACTTTAAAAGAATCTATCGCCACTGTTTCTAAAATCCAGACCTGGGCTAGGAATTCTGCCTTAATATCCATCACTCACTGCTTCCAATCATAGTGTGAGATCTAGAATTCATCCCAACTTTTCAATGGCTTTAAGCACTAACAAATCAATTAGTCCTGAACTCCTCACATCGGGCTCATTCTGCCAGACCAATTTTATAGGCAGGAGAGTAAGTGGGAACCTGGCTTTGAGTTCTGTGATGAATGACGCAACACCAAAGCTGAAGTAGCCTTAGAAGCCCTGAATCCCCATCCCTATCAAATGCCTATTAAAAAAGCCCTAGATTATCCTCTGTCAAATTGTTTATAGTTGACAGCAAATATTTCTAATTATATCCATTCACAGCCACAGTCAGTGAATATTGTGCAAAGAGATTGCCAAGTAGGTTCCCAGCTAGGACAGCTGAGGCGGCTGCTGTGTTTGCAGAATGGTCTCTATAAAAGTAGAACTGAGATGCCTGTGTCCTGTCCTTCATCAAAATTCTTTAAGGTATGTATACATGGAAGAACACTCGGCTAGTTTTACACCCCTGAATTATTATTCACTTAAGGGAGATGGCTCATTTCCCAATTTTTAATTTTTCTCTGTAACATTCCTAAGGGTGACATTGTACTGCACAATAATTACTAGTATTTTAAATTTTAAAAAATTGAATAAAATAGATTAAATTGAAAAAAATAAAAGAATCCACATTCTTTTGTTTTTCTTTCAACAGTAGTTGTCTGCTTTGATCCTGCCACCTTCTCCACCTGGTAACACAAGAGGTAAGAATAATCTATTATTACAGTCTAAAGAACAAAGGGATCTCTATATTGCTATGTCTTAAAGAACTACAATTTTATATCTTAGTTTACTATTGGAAATAGGATACAAGCCATGCTCTCTAAGAATGGCTTCTCATAAAATCTTGACTGTTCAGACCATTTAATCACAAAAAACTTAATGACCCTTCTGTTTTACATGTTGTTAGAACTGTAGACAGTATGCAACAATGACATGTAACATTTACTGTAAACTACTACTGCTACTTAAAACCGTAAGGATATATCAGAGAGATGGGATGGTAATAGCAACAATGGCTTGATCGGGAAGTCAAAATTTCTAGGTGCCAGTCCAGGCTTTACACTAACTCTAGTTCCCTGGTGAAGCCAGTTGGCATTTATATATCTTGAAATAGTGTGTGGCAGTGGAATTAGCACTAATAAGTCCTAAAGTGAACTTGGGGGAATAGGACTCATGTCCAAGCACCACCACTTATACCTCTGTGTCACTGAATGACCCTTTGTCTTTCTGAGCCTTAGTCTCCTCATCCATAAAATGACAAGACTGGATTTTTCTAGGTGGCCATTAAGGTCCCTCCAGCTCTTGCCATCTATGATCTAAGTCAGTGGTTTCCTAGGACCCCTCCCATAGAACCAAAAATATTTAATGGACCTCCCCCAACTCTAAGTGTCAAAACCTGTACTTTTTGCATTATGTTAGGAATATACATAATGATGAAAGCCTACTATACATGTAATAATTATTTTAAATAAGTTTATATTTAATACAGCAGCATTCATTTAGAAAAGAAAACATATTGTTTGTGTGGGAATGTTGCTTGTTGAACTTGAGGCAATTGTCACTGTGAAGGTGAAATTAAGAACTTGCTTCAACAAGCCAGAGGATCCTTGAGGGCTTGTGACACACAAGCTGCGAAACGACTGATTTCAGCCATGAAATGGGGAGGGTAACGTCATTTCTGTGTTTTGTGGATACACTGGACATAGTATTCTCTACATGGTGGTTAATTCAAAATTGCCTGGTTTAAAAACAAGCACAGAAATAAAAAATAATGTAACACAATAACAGTTATTCTTTGAAGAAAAAAAAAACCCTAACATTAAATGTTTCAATACCTGTCCCCTGAAAATGTTTAAATTTCACTTTACTATCAAGAAACTTTTATAAGTATGAATTAAACTGATTTCAGAGATTAGTAGGTAGCAAATTCCATATTTAACATTATGAGTTGAGAGGAGGTTTTGACCAAGACTCCTGGAAAGCTTATAAAAGGTTGACGTTGTATTGCTGCTAACAACCAAGGCACTGCTTTCCACAAACCAGCCCCTCTTCTGCTCCACAAAGGTCACCTACTTTAACTCTGGGCAATCATTCTGTCCTTGTCACAAGGGTGAGAGAACTTATTTTCTCACAATAAATATGACAGTGGGGAAAATTTAAGTTTATTTTAGCTTGAAACCTTATACTGGCTATTCATTTCAGAAGATATATTTAGAGGATTGGTATTTTTTTAAATAAGAGGAGGAGGGAGAGAGAGAGAGAGACCTAAAATAATAAGAATCAGATAAAAAGGCTACGTATGCTAAAATCCAGCTAAAAACAAAGAGAAGTATAGAATAAAAGTATGCAACTCCTACAAATATTTTGTTAAAAATTCAGATATTTTCCAGGAAACTTTTAAAGTTATATTCTGTTTAGATAATATCTCAGATTTTTACACAATTTAAGAACTGATACAATATAATTTTGAGTTAGGATAATATCATTCATTAGATGTTCAGCTATCATTGTACTTACTTTCCCCTGTAATTACCTAATGCTTGTCAGTTAACTAGGAATTTGTGTTTATTAGGTGTTTTTGACCTGGACTATGTTCTCAAAGAACAGATGTATGTTTCATATGTTCAATTTTAATATCTTTTTACATGCAGTTTATATATCCATCTTTAATAATTTGGGCAGCAAGAAAATTTGCTTAAATAATTGAGTATTTTAAATAGTTTCATTTAGGTTGTAAAGCCATTATTAACAGTTATTTTCCAATTCATTGTATCATCACAATGTCAAAAAAGGGGATATGTAGAAAAAGGAAAGAAAAGAAAAGCAAGCAGAAAAAGGAGATTCTGAACACACTTGGGGTATTACAAATGTTGCTGAGTGAAATGTCAATTCCTCCATATATCTCACTTGATACAAAAGATACAATGGAGGCTTGAAATTTCACAAAAATTAAGCTACCAATATAAGACTTTCAACTCAAGGATCTAATATGTCCAAACTTGTACAAAACACACAGGAATGGCTCCTAAAAGCAGGGGTAAGGAAAAACATGGCCAGTGAAGTCCATTCACCAAACAGGAGAGCAACAGACCAGGCCCACCTGCAACCTGGGTCATCGTCCAACTCTGTTTCTTCCCTCCAGTTACACCTGGCGCTGTGCTGGGTTGCCATCAATAACCCACAGCCATGAGTTCTGACGCTGAGATGGCAGTTTTTGGGGAGGCTGCTCCTTACCTCCGAAAATCTGAAAAGGAGCGAATTGAGGCACAGAACAAGCCCTTTGATGCCAAGTCATCAGTCTTTGTGGTGGATCCTAAGGAATCCTATGTGAAAGCAACAGTGCAGAGCAGGGAAGCAGGGAAAGTGACAGTCAAGACTGAAGGTGGAACTGTGAGTAAAAATAAATAAGTAAATAAAAGGAGGGAGAGGCATAATTGATACTTTTGTACTACTTAATTGACACACACTGACTCCTTCTTTTCTTAAGACTGCCACAGTTAAGGATGATCAAGTCTTCTCTATGAACCCTCCCAAATATGACAAGATCGAGGACATGGCCATGATGACCCACCTGCACGAGCCCGCTGTGCTGTACAACCTCAAAGAGCGCTATGCAGCCTGGATGATCTATGTGAGTGCCCCCACCAACACTACTTTTCAGTAACTCCATGTACTGTGTTAGCTAAAACAAAACTTTATTTTCAGATTTTCCTACTCAACATTGTTTTAAGGTCAATCATTTGGTTAGCGTTGTAAATTCTGATGTATTTGAAAATATGCATGTGGAAAACCACCTACTTAATACTGAGATAGCTGGAGAACTGCAGCATTTTGTGCAGCAGAAGGTGCTTAGAGGGAGGTAGCAAATGAATGAAACCATTATGCCTTATGAGAACCTAAGGCTTAGGTCTCTTAAATGCAATACTTAGGTCCCTATCTATATATTTCCCAGGCAGATTAATGAGGTGACTACTGATCGAGCAATCTTGTCATTTCCCACAGACCTACTCGGGCCTCTTCTGCGTCACTGTCAACCCCTACAAGTGGCTGCCAGTGTACAACCCCGAGGTGGTGTCTGCCTACCGAGGCAAAAAGCGCCAGGAGGCCCCACCCCACATCTTCTCCATCTCAGACAATGCCTATCAGTCCATGCTGACTGGTGAGCAAGTCTATAATTACAATTTCTATAGCCACTAATAAAAGATTGGTATACTGGTAACACAGAAGACATAGAGCCAATACTTTGAGAATAATATGTTTAGCACAGACATAATAATAGCACTAGTAAAATTAAGGAGTATATTTAGAATAAAAGGTACCAGTTCAAAAAAAAGGAGTTTTGCTTATATTTCTATGCTAAAATCCAAATTAATCCGTGCAAATTCCAACTCAAAATTAACCAAATCTAGGTGCCAACTATGCAATTTAATTATAACTAATATATTCTCTTCTAAAAAGTAAACTTTTGAATTTCATGCTAAGAAGTTATCACAATTACTATATTAAACTTTGGATTGGACATTAATATCATGGCAGGATTTTTGAATGATGAACTGGGTAATTAATGGGACACTAAACATGAAATTATTATTCATTCATCTGATATCAATAGTTTATTATCATAGCTAATATGGTAAAATAATGCATTACATATTTTTCACATTAAAGGTAATGGAAGTTTAATACATTGATTAATTAGCACATCTTTTGCTAGTTATTTTTTTAAAGTATCTTGCGAAAAAAGCAAAGCACCAATTGGTACAGTTAATATTTTTGTGTGAGGAGGTAGTTTTAAGATAATTTTGAGTTTACAGGTACTGTGTTAATCTATGTGCCAAATTTTTTTTAAATACCTTGGGTTTTGGTTTCTCTTCACAGATCGGGAGAACCAGTCGATCCTGATTACGTATGCACATTTCCTGTCTTTTTTTTTTCTGTTGAGTTTTGATTCTTGCAGTAGTTACTACTACAGACTTAGATTTTGACTTTTTATTCTGTCTGAACTTTACAGCGGAGAATCTGGTGCAGGGAAGACTGTGAACACCAAGCGTGTCATCCAGTACTTTGCAACAATTGCAGTTACTGGGGAGAAGAAGAAAGAGGAATCTGCTCCTGGTGGCAAACTGCAGGTGGGCACGATGTTCATTTCAGTATGGAAGAACTAAAAGGCTTTAAAATGTGACCACAGTACTTCAGAATCAGGGCAACTTAACTGCATGCAATGCTAGATTTGGGATAACTCTGGGAAGGACTTGTGAGAATGAAATATATTGGCAGGTTCAATATGCAAAAGTTCTCACGACCATTTAATTAGAAGGAAAAACTGGTCCTGAAGGATACAGAAATCAAGACCCTGTCAATGGGGTGTCCCCTCCCCACAACTGTCCTCCTCATTCACTTTAGAGAATCTTATCCAAAAGTTACAGATTATTGCAAAGGGGGAAAGGAGAAGGGGAAAGATCAATGAGAACTTGTTTTAGCAAATAGCAACTCCTCTTTTGTAGGGTTTTCTTTATCTGTCTTATTCAATTCTCTTAAGGGGACCCTTGAAGATCAAATCATCAGTGCCAACCCCTTACTTGAGGCCTTTGGCAACGCCAAGACCGTGAGGAATGACAATTCCTCTCGCTTCGTAAGTTTCTTGGTCTTCCTATTCATGTGAGAATTAGCACTGCCTCTTCAACACATCTGATAATAATATATTTTCCACTTATTCATTCCATAGCTAAAGAGCTAGTGTCTACCTTAATATGAACAATAACTTCTTTTTTGCCTCCTTAAGGGTAAATTTATCAGGATCCATTTTGGGGCCACAGGCAAATTAGCTTCTGCAGATATTGAAACATGTAAGTTAATATATATTAGTTACAGAGTATGTTTTCCTTTGAGATATATATTTAAAATCTTATTTTTATCTACTTTCCACCACGGCCTTTTCTTTTAAATGTGCTTAATCTCACTTTCTAGATCTGCTAGAGAAGTCCCGAGTTACTTTCCAGCTAAAGGCTGAAAGAAGCTACCACATATTTTATCAAATCATGTCCAACAAGAAACCAGAGCTCATTGGTAAAAAATATCTTTGATTGATAATAACAGCCCTTCTAAGAAGTCCCTCTGAAATGTTTTTGATGACCAAAGTAACTCTAATTATTCTCTTCCATGTATTCAGAAATGCTTTTGATCACCACCAACCCATATGACTTTGCCTTTGTCAGTCAAGGTGAAATTACAGTGCCCAGCATTGATGATCAGGAAGAGCTGATGGCCACAGATGTAAGTAATAGATACAACATGGGGAAAAGTGGGAAAAGGCAAATTCATTTTCCATTATACAACACTCTCCTCTATTGGGGTAGATAGCATTAGTAGAAAAAAAGTATAAGTAGGCCGTACTACCTTTTCAGCTTTTCTACCCCTGGAATAAAAGTACAAGACATTTCAATGCCCCTGCCCACCAATATATATTAGATAAATTAAATGTCTAAAGTGTCAGGTCTTTGTCATTCCTTGGCTAATTGATTCTTTATTTTTTGTTATCAGTCATTTTTGGTCAATTTTTGTACACCATTAGTGATGTTTCTCTTCTATTTTTTGTCAGACCCTATACCCAAGAACATGAGAAAAATTTATAATATTTTAAAATTTTTATAGTGAAATATGCAATACCCACAATTCATCTATACTTAGATGTAAACACAAAATCTGTTTTGAGTATACTTTTATGGGCTAATAATATAAGCCTCACGACTCCATGCAGCGTGAAAAGCAATGAATTGTCTACCACAATATTATTCTTTTTGAGACTCCATGAGGCTTTTATATTTATTTTTGCAGCTATAGCTTTTCCCTTCCTCCTCTTTTTTTAAAGAGTTCTCTGACTTATTTTCTTTATATGTACATATTTTGTGTTTTCTTTTGAATTTCTGAATAATCGATTTTATTTGATTAACTTCCATATCAATGGGAATACCCCAACATTCCTGAGATAGGATTTAAAATTGCTTACAAATATACTTTTCAAATATTATTTTCAAAGGGTCTGTGAATTACTTATATGCCTTTATCTTATAAATATCAGCTCTTACTCTCTATATCTTGTTACTATATTCATATGACCAAATGTGATATAGAGTTGAGAAACACCTCCTAGTTTCAGAGCTTAAAAAATGCAGCAGTCTTGCTCCAGGACTTCTATAATAATGTCTAAGTTCTGTAAATAGGTAGAGTCAGTGACCTGGAACTGAAGGCAACAATCTGAGGAAAGAGTCTTAGGAAACAAGAGTAGTAAATAAACATTCTTTCTTCCCTGATGCCTGCCCCCATTGTGAAAGCCTTTTCAAAGCCTAGCCTGGGCAACTAAGAAGGTAATCGAAATCTGACAAAGAAAAATGACAAATATATTTCAATATAATGAGAAAGTTCTTTCCACAAATATCTGTTCCCTACACCAATAATGATCGGGTAAAGTTCACTGCCAGGTATCTCATGATCAGTTCAGCTATGGCCTGGTATTAGAGAGGAAAGTGGAAAAAAACTCGGGCCATTGCTATTGTCCTCATATCTTCTTCCCAATGGTATCTTTCATGCCCACTAGGGTGAAAAGGTAGACTTTGATTATGTGTTAGTTTAGGACAATGTAGAAGAAGGAGCAAACAGAGTGATTAGTGAGGCTGGAGAAAAGGTCAAGAGAAGCCATGAGACAGTAAGTATACACAGCAAGGCCAGGCTAATAACGTGGGGAAATGGGAAAAGCACTGGCCTTGGTATCCAAAGCAAGGACTCAAGTCCTGGCTAAGTGAGTGTGGGCAAATCATATAGTATCTTTACTGTCCACATGACTCAGTGGGAAGGCTGATACTTCTTGGTGTTGCTATGTGAAACAAAATGGTGATGAATACGAGTGCCTTTTGAAATGAAAATGTGTTAATCAAACATAAAAGTGTGGTAAGAAAAAAGTGGGAGATGAGTCTGCAGTGGTAATAACTGTGAAGTTAGTTAAATTCAACTCTTCACAGAGTGCTGTGGACATCCTGGGTTTCAGTGCTGATGAAAAAGTGGCCATTTACAAACTCACAGGAGCTGTGATGCATTATGGAAACATGAAATTCAAGCAAAAGCAAAGGGAAGAGCAAGCCGAGCCAGATGGCACTGAAGGTACCACTCCCTGTTGACTTCTTTCAATTGACAGAACCGACCTCATCAGGTCCTCAGAAACACAGACCATGTTTTTACTTTGAGTTACCCTATGATGGGAATAGAAATGACACACTGCTTAGTATTTTACATGACTGAGCAGATCTGTGGTGATGTGATGTCTGCCCATTCTATTTTTCATTAACTTATGGCAAGGTAGTATTTGCAATTTGATTAAAACATTTTTCATTTCAGTGAATATTCTGTGTGCCCATGTGCACTGGAAAAAAGAAATTTAAATTTTACTGTCACTACTCCCTTAAATTAGAATTTCTCAATTTTTCTTGTCTGTGGCCCAGTTTAGCTATGTTTTGAATACCACACAGAGAATTAATTCCTCAAATTTCAAATTATCACCTCAAAAAAATGACTAAAATTAACATAAAAGGTAGCAATAATTTTGAAGCAATATCAGCAAGTGAATAGGTTTTGCTACATTTGCACATATTCTCCTCAAGCAAAAATTTTTCCTATGTCATTGTCATTCACACCTTAAATTATATAAGCCTTGACCAGTTTCACTGTCCTCACCTTGTTCGTGCAGTTGCTGACAAGGCAGCCTATCTCCAGTGTCTGAACTCTGCTGACCTGCTCAAAGCTCTCTGCTACCCCAGGGTCAAGGTCGGCAATGAGTACGTCACCAAAGGCCAGACTGTGCAACAGGTAAACATGACTTAAACCTCCTGATACATTTGAGCCAAAGGAGACTCAAGGGTCCATCATCGTTTTCAATTCAAAAACTAAACTACCATTGTTCTTGAAGGTATACAACTCAGTGGGTGCTCTGGCCAAAGCCATCTACGAGAAGATGTTCCTGTGGATGGTCACCCGCATCAACCAGCAGCTAGATACCAAGCAGCCCAGGCAGTACTTCATTGGAGTCTTGGACATCGCTGGCTTTGAGATCTTTGATGTGAGTTATGATTGACAGAAAGCTAGCAAATGCAAATTCTGATCATTTAAAGCATACAAAGTCAACAAACAAAAAGTGGGGGTGTTGTGGGGCTGGGTGAAAAAGGTGAAGGGATTAAGCAAAAAACAAACAAACAAAAAAACCTTACAGACACAGACAACAATGTGGTGATTACCAGAGGGGAAGGGGGTAGGGGAAAGTAAAAAAGGGTATGGGAGGATAAATGGTGATGGACGGAGACTTGACTTGAGGTGGTGAACAAAACAATACAATATACAGATGCTATATTATAGAACTGTATACCTGAAAGCTATGTAATTTTATTAATCAATGTCACCCTAATAAATTCAATTTAAAAAATAAAAAACAAGTGTTGGTGAGGATGTGAAGAAAAGGGAACCCTCATGCACTGCTGATGGGAATGAAGATGGTGCAGCCACTGTGGAAAGAAGAGTGGAGTTACCACAAAAAATTTAAATGGAATTGCCTTATTACCCAGAGATCTCACTTTTGGGAATATATCCAAAGAAACCCAAAACAATAATTCAAAAAAATATGCACCCCTAATGTTCACTGCAATGTTATTTACAATAGCAGCCCAAGTGCCCATAAGTAGATGAGTGAATAAAAAAGCTATGGTACATTTACACATAGAATACTACTTGGCTGTAAAAAAAAGAAGAAAATCTGTCCTTTTTGTGACAGCATGGACGGACCTGGAGAGCATTATGCTAAGTGAAATAAGCCAGTCAGAGAAAGACAAATACCATATGATTTCACTCATATATAGAATCTAGTGAACAAAATAAAGTAACAAAATAGAAACAGATTCATAGATAGAGAACAGACACAGATGTCAGAGGGGAGGGGAGTTGGGGGCTGAGTGAAAAAGGTGAAGGGATTGAGAAAAAAAAAAAACAAAAAACTCACAGACACAGACAACAGTATGGTGATTACCAGAGGGAAAAACAGGTGGGGGGAAATAGAACAGGGTAAAAGGACAATAAATGGTGACAGAAGAAGACTTTTCCTGGGGTGGTGAACACACTATACAATATATAAATGATGTATTATAGAATTGTACACTTGAAACCTATAGAATTTTATTAACCAATGTCACCACAATAAATTTAAATAAAATTTTAAAAAATGATGCATAATGTGGTAAGTGGTGGGTTTTTAAGGGATAAGGCTTTAAAATTATGGAGTGGTTGTTTAGATTATAAAGTACTTTGTTATATTAAAGATTTCAAATTTTATATGATAAAATTAAAAAAACATGGTCTCTGCTAAACATTGTTGAATGGAGAATTCTATGAGTATCAATCAGGTGAGTGGATACTGTCATTTAAGTCTGCTATATCTTTCCTGATTTTCTGCCTATTTTTCCTGTAAATTATTGAAAGAAGGGTATTAAAATCTTCAACTATCAAAAAAGTACAAAATGGAATTCCTGCTAAAGAAAGGCCTTCGAAGAGATATAAAATCTAGTAAATACGTATAAATAGAAAAGAGTTTTAGTCTTTCAAATCTAGAAGTCTCAAAAATGTTCCATGAATGATTAAAATAGTCAACATCAATCTTGGATCCAAACAGATGAGTACAGAAACACTTTCTTAAATTACTCTAAGGAAATATTTAAAAGATCTCCTCATTTAATAGCATTTTGCCTCATATGCAGTTATTTGGAGAGCAAAGTATAGAGGAGTCGATTTTCCTTTGTTTTAGAATTATGTCATAAATTTAAAAGACAATCTGAACCTTTGTAATTTAATAAATCAAATGCCTTAGATTTAGAAGGAAATATTAGTAGCTGCTCCGTAGATACAAATACTTAAGTTATGAGTAATTTCCTACATTTATTGTTTCCTATAGTTTAACAGCCTGGAGCAGCTGTGCATCAACTTCACCAACGAGAAACTGCAACAGTTTTTCAACCACCACATGTTCGTGCTGGAGCAGGAGGAGTACAAGAAGGAAGGCATCGAGTGGGAGTTCATTGACTTTGGGATGGACCTGGCTGCCTGCATTGAGCTCATCGAGAAGGTTTGTATGACTTTTCAAGCCTTCGAAACATAAAGAACAAATAGTCCACCTTCCTATACTTAACTGCAATTGCAATTTTCAAAGAAAAAGTAGTGGAATTTTATGATATACTTGTGTACCCTGATCAGTAGTGAGATGTGTCACAAGTGACCCATTATTAATGAAAAAAAGTAATTTGTAGAAAAATTATTACAACACACATACACAGTCACATTTATCCCTCTAATCACTTCATTTTCCCTGTTTTCATGCATGATTTCATGCATATGGGAGAAATGAATGAAATTATGGCTAGTCCTCTGAGTATGGTAATTAACTCTAGTGAACCTATGATTGTGTATTGTGCATTTGTCATCCTTCATGTGTATCTATGTAGGCTATGTCAAGATGTCTTAAAGTTTGGAAGGTTAACTTTTTAATTGTTGTAGTCAACTGAGTAAACTGATGACTAATAACTAAAGCTTTCTATAGCCTAACCTGGAATACGAACCCTGAATTCCTCATTATCAAGGGTGTAGAGCAAGAGTTCTATCAGTTCAGAAGATGTTAAAGCTCATCAAGCAATTGTTCAACACTTTCAAAAGTGTAGTGGGAACTCATTACATACCTAATGATAACAATAAGGCTTGTTATTTGTGAACCATACCCTTTCAGTGGGAAGAGTAAATGCAACTGCTGTGTAAAAATATGAGAGATGAGAGTGTAAAAGCAGACTAGGGTGCCCAATTTGGGGAAAAGATACTATAATGTGGTGATATGATATCTTTACTATTCATCAAAACTGTATAGTCCTCAGGAAACACATTTGTTTTCTTCCACAGTATTTCAGTTTCTTGGAACACCCAAAATAGCTTTTGGAAGACAGTTTGTGACTAAAGCAAAGCCATGAATGTTGAATTTTATATCAGGCTTTCATAACAAATTTGCCACTGAAAAGAGTCAATCTGCTTACAAAGGAAAACCAAATAAGCATCATTTAACTCCACAGTGGTGGGAACAGAGATTAGAGCACAAAGAGTTTTATGATACAACATGAGACACACTTTTTTCCTGGCAATGGATCATTCCTAGTCACTATCCTTAATCTCTCTTCTCTTCATACTTTTGTCATGTCTAAATTTGAAGTGAAGGAAGTTACACTGCCAGTAGGGAAGAGAGTATTTAGATATACACATTTATGAAAGAAAGAATTCAGCTTTGAAATGGCAGTTTCAAAATTTCATTTTATACTCTGAACATAAAGTTTATCGTGGCACAGATATCTTTTTTTTAATGGAGTCTCTCTAGTAAACATATTTCCCATATGTCCTTGGTACATGATTGTTTCACATTTCAGTAGTAGAGGCCATGAAGTAGTATCATGCCTAATTAACTTCTTATCATTCCAAGTATTCTTTTGTACAGGTTTCCACCAAGTACATAAATTACTGGAGCATATTTTTTTGGAGAGACTCATCATTCCTACACCCTTTTTTCTACTCTTAGCCTATGGGCATCTTCTCCATCCTGGAAGAGGAGTGCATGTTCCCCAAGGCCACAGACACCTCCTTCAAGAACAAGCTGTATGAACAGCACCTGGGCAAGTCCAACAACTTCCAGAAGCCCAAGCCTGCCAAAGGCAAGGCTGAGGCCCACTTCTCACTGGTGCACTATGCGGGCACCGTGGATTACAACATTGCTGGCTGGCTTGACAAGAACAAGGACCCCCTGAACGAGACGGTGCTTGGGCTATACCAGAAGTCTGGAATGAAGACTCTGTCTCTCCTCTTTTCTGGGGCTCAAACTGCTGAAGCAGGTAATTTTTCCTTGAATTTATTGGGGTGACATTGGCTAATAAAATTATATAGCTTTTTGGGCATACAATTCTATAATATATCATCTGTATATGTATTGTGTGTTCACTACCCCAAGTCATCTTCTGTCACCATTTATCCCCCTTTTACCCTGCTCTGCCTCCCCCCATACCCCTCCCTTCTGGTGATCACCATACTGCTTGTGTCTATGAGTTTTGGGTGGTTTTAACTTAATCCTTTCACCTTGCTCCCCAGCCCCTACCCTCCCCTATGACAGCTGTCAGTCTGTTCCCTATCTATGAGTCTGTTTCCATTTTGTTATTTCATTCATTAGATTCCACTTATAAGTGAAATCATACGGTATTTTTCTTTCTCTGGCTGGCTTATTTCACTTAGCATAATATGCTCCAGGTCCATCCATGCTGTAACAAAAGGTCAGATTTCCTTCTTTTTTTATGGTCAAGTAGTATCCCATTGTGCAAATGTACCACAGGGTTTTTATCCACTCATCTACTGATGGGTATTTTTAATTTCATCAATATGTTCCTAGAGCCAGAAGTCAGAAATATACTATTTATCAGAGATTGACAGTTATAGCAAAACCTAACATGAAAATAGTGGCCAATATGGATCTAATGAAATGAAGTATAATTAATAAGTGTGGTAAAGTCTTACAATCATACATTTTCAGAACTAAAATGGACACAATGGATCATTTAGTATGGACCCCTTTCACCAATAAGAAAACAGAAACTCAGAGAGTTAAGTAACTTGCTCAGAATCATACAGCTAGTTTCTACCATTTAAATAGTATTGATTCCTTCAAGGATCCAGCTAAGTTGGAGATGAGAAAATTCTTTGTTAGAGCACTAGTGCTTCAGAAATTAAAGTTCTGTTAAGCCACCTAAGACGGGATGTACAAGTAACAGATAAAAGCACAAGCAAACAGAGTATAGGTTTAACCTGCAGGTTAGCAGACACTCACCTATTTGGGACCAAACATGCAATTTCGCCTATTGTCTGGGGACTGTGTGCACTGAGCCCTTTTTCTGTCTCCTGGCAGCTCCTGCTGATTTGAATTACAGGAATCCCATCCCTTCCCCAAATCTACACTTTACATACACAGTTATTTTGTTGTTGTTGTTGGTGGTGGTGGTGGTGTTTTCTTGAATGCTTATAATGCAAGTTAATGCTTATATTTTCCAAATCTAGAGTTGAAGAAGGGGAGATATGAAAAGAAAATGAATGAGTGGAAATTTAAATTTTAACTGTTATTTTGGCAGTCCTGGTGTCTATGGATAGTACTTAAAAGGCTATTGCAAGTAACTGTAATTTCTCTATATTATTTTTCAGAAAGTGGTGGTGGAAAGAAAGGTGGCAAGAAGAAGGGGTCTTCTTTCCAGACAGTGTCAGCCCTTTTCAGGGTACAGTATATTTCTTGAATTCCAAATTATTACTCTTGTGAAGAAATTACATTATTATAACTTAAAAAAGTTTTTAAAAGAAATCGATGGTGAAACAGAAAAAAAGTTAAAAAGAGGTAGAGATGTACTAAAAATAATCTAAAAAATGCCTGAGGAAAAATTAACAAGAGGACCCAGGCATGTCTATTCACATTAAACCTCATACTAAATTAAACACATCCTCTTTAAGCCCCAAATCCGAAAGATCTGGTATTAAACAAATTTCACATGAAATCAAATGCTCACTTAAAAGCAACCACTGAATTTAGTTACATCTATTTCATATGACCAAAGTCTCAATATAAAATGTCTCTGATTGGCAGTGATTAAGGAAACATACTGAGATTGACTGGTTTTGTGTAACTGTAATTTTCTATCTATGTTCCACATATGTGATTTCTTTTTGTTATTATGATTTGTTCTTCATTGAGACAGCTCATTGAAATATGAAACAGAAGCACATTAACTACAGATCATTGATAGGGGCTCTAATGTAAATACAACTAGAAATTATTTTTAAAACTTTTCATATGGTTTTATAGGAGAATTTAAATAAGCTGATGACCAACTTGAGGAGCACTCACCCCCACTTTGTACGCTGTCTCATTCCCAATGAAACTAAAACTCCTGGTAAGATATTTCTGATATCCAGATAAGACTCCAGTGTAACTTTTCATGAGACTTTTAGAGGGAAAAACACATCTTCTTTCCAGGGGCCATGGAGCATGAGCTTGTCCTCCACCAGCTGAGGTGTAACGGCGTGCTGGAAGGCATCCGCATCTGCAGGAAAGGATTCCCAAGCAGAATCCTTTATGCAGACTTCAAACAGAGGTTTGTATCTCATTATTTATGACTTTCAGTGTGCTAGTCTATATCAAAATTGCCACATATTTCAAACATCTTTTCAACTTTTCCTTGAATACTGAAATGCAGTTATTTGAAAGGTGATCATAAAAGAAAGAAGTCTTGGTTTATATGATCATAAATTTTTCATTATATCTTTGCAAGTTTTACATAAAGCATAGTTTGATTATTTTAATACATTGTTTCTCCAAAAATCAATCTATAATTTTGTCAATGATGGCTACTAAAAGTTCTACCTTTTTATTTCAGTGAAGCAAACCACATTTTAATAGTTTGTTTATTCTGACAGATACAAGGTTCTAAATGCAAGTGCCATTCCAGAGGGTCAATTCATTGACAGCAAGAAAGCTTCTGAGAAACTTCTAGGGTCCATTGACATTGACCACACCCAGTACAAATTCGGTCATACCAAGGTACCACCAATACAAATTTCTATCATAAATTCATCTTCTTTGGACTTTCTCATGAATGAAAATAACATATTTAACTTTTTCTTCTGCAAGGTTTTCTTTAAAGCTGGCCTGTTGGGAACTCTAGAGGAGATGCGAGATGATAAGCTGGCTCAACTCATCACACGCACTCAAGCCATGTGCAGAGGCTACCTGATGAGGGTGGAGTTCAGGAAGATGATGGAAAGGAGGTGAGGGACCAAGTACAAGTCCTTTTTCTCCACATTTTAATAGCTGAATCCAACGCAGTCATTACATTTGTTGATGAATGGTCACTTTCCACATTCTTTTTCATTTGCATCTTTTTTTCTCTCCTACAGAGAGTCCATCTTTTGCATCCAGTACAATGTCCGTGCTTTCATGAATGTGAAGCACTGGCCCTGGATGAAGCTGTATTTCAAGATCAAGCCCCTCCTCAAGAGTGCGGAGACCGAGAAGGAGATGGCCAACATGAAAGAAGAATTTGAGAAGACCAAAGAAGACCTGGCTAAGTCAGAGGCAAAAAGGAAAGAACTTGAAGAGAAAATGGTAACTCTGATGCAAGAGAAAAATGATCTACAACTCCAAGTTCAATCTGTGAGTATCATACATTGCACAGTTCAGCCGCATCTTATCATCCTATCACTATATGACTTGATAGGATAATGTTTTAAGTTAACAAATGCTTTCCACCAAAACATTTGTTGTAATTGTTTGCCTTTCAAAAATATCAGGATTCAGATCTAAAGAAGTAATAGATGCAAAGTCACAAATTATGCTGCCTACGTTCATGTGTGCATTCACACATAGTTTGATGATCAGTAAGCAAAGTCACAAAAATATCTGCAGACAATTACCTTTCTTTATAGAACCTTCTCTTGAATTATAATGTTCTTTTTTCAGTTAATATTTTCATAGATAAAATAGAGAAGTTATGTTGTTTTCAACAGCACAGAAAAAAAGTTTAAATCAATCACCCTCAAATGTAAGGAAACTGAGTCCTAGATTGAATAAGTGAATTTCCAAAGTAGCAGAGGTACAGATTTGCCAAAAGGCTTATTTTCCTGATTATTTGGAAGATTTTTTTCAATATATTTAATCAGTATATACTGACATTTTTGTCCTTTTGATTTTTGAAAGTTGCAAGGTAGTTGGCATATGCATTGACCAAACTGGCTGAGTCTCTGAAATTTCCACCTTTTAATAAATTCCTATGAGTTTGCAGATATAGCTTAGACAAACGAAAACACTTCATTCCCCCCTATAGGAAGCTGAAGGCTTGGCTGATGCAGAGGAAAGATGTGACCAGCTGATCAAAGCAAAAATCCAGCTGGAGGCCAAAATCAAAGAGGTGACTGAAAGAGCTGAGGATGAGGAAGAGATCAATGCTGAGCTCACAGCCAAGAAGAGGAAACTGGAGGACGAATGTTCAGAACTGAAGAAAGACATTGATGACCTTGAGCTGACACTGGCCAAGGTTGAAAAGGAGAAACATGCCACAGAGAACAAGGTATGAAACATATGTAAGAAAAGTTTATATTATTATTAAATACAACTGAATCCATCAAAATATAGCATGTAACACAAAGTGTTTTTACTTCCTAAGGTTAAAAACCTCACAGAGGAGATGGCAGGCCTGGACGAAACCATAGCTAAGCTGACCAAGGAGAAGAAGGCCCTCCAGGAGGCCCACCAGCAGACCCTGGATGACCTGCAGGCAGAGGAGGACAAAGTGAACACCCTGACCAAAGCCAAAATTAAACTAGAGCAGCAAGTGGATGATGTAAGTGTGAAAAACACAGTGCTATCTCATAAAATAAAATAATCAATTATAACATGTAAATATTAATGATGCTCATAAACTTTTAACTACCAGTTTGGGAATAATATTTAAAGTTCAGGCTATTTAATGTGTTTTTTAAAATTCTCCTGTGTATCTTTGAGGGCTAGTAACATGACTCTCAAAGTGCTTAAGAAAAAAAATAAATAAAATCCACTAAAAATCTAGCTTGAAGGATCTCTGGAACAAGAAAAGAAAATCCGGATGGATCTAGAAAGAGCAAAGAGGAAACTGGAGGGAGACCTAAAATTGGCCCAAGAATCCACAATGGATGTAGAAAATGACAAACAGCAACTTGATGAGAAACTCAAAAAGTGAGTATTCAATTGTAACTTTCTTATTGTCTTTCAGTTCAGACAAAATACATGTTTTAAAAATCTCTAAAATATTACTTCATTTTATATAGGTAAAAAGACATTTTTCACTTTTTAGTTAATGAAAACTGTAGATTATTGACTTGTAAAACATGTATCTCACTTCCTCACCACTAACAGTATAAATAGATGTTCAATTATACCTAGAGAAGATGAATGGTAAGAGAACTGAATGTGAGCTAATGTGATGCTCTTCTAACAGGAAAGAGTTTGAAATGAGCAATCTGCAAAGCAAGATTGAAGATGAACAGGCCCTTGGGATGCAGCTGCAGAAGAAGATCAAGGAGTTACAGGTAAGTCATAAATTTCCCCTTTTCTAGGCACTTAGGAATCAAAACTGCCATGAATTCACATTAATGTTGGTGTGTCACTCCCAGGCACGCATTGAGGAG
>PVIA01015978.1:0-20680 GCA_004024845.1 Tonatia bakeri | reverse complement strand
CTTGCCCTCCCCCTATTTTCTACCTACCATCTATGCTACTTATTTTCCATACCTTTTCCCCCTCGATCCTCCTCCCACTCCCCTGTTGCTAACCCTCCATGTGATCTCCATTTCTGTGGTTCTGTTCCTGTTCTAGTTGTTTGCTTAGTTTCTTTTTTTTTAGGTGTGGTTGTTAATAATTATGAGTTTGCTGTCATTTTACTATACATGTTTTTTTATCTTCTTTTCTTAGATAAGTCCCTTTAACATTTCATATAATAAGGGCTTGGTGATGATGAACTCCTTTAACTTGACCTTATCTGAGAAGCACTTTATCTGCCCTTCCACTCTAAATGAAAGCTTAGCTGTATAGAGCAGTCTGGAATGTAGGTCCTTGCCTTTCATGACTTGGAATACTTCTTTCCAGCCCCTTCTTGCCTGCAAGGTCTCTTTTGAGAAATCAGCTGACAATCTTATGGGAACTACTTTGTAGGTAACTGTCTCCTTGTCTCTTGCTGCTTCTAGAATTCTCTTCATTTTTACCTTGGCTAATGTAATTATGATGTGCCTTGGCGTGTTCCTCCTTGGGTCCAACCTCTTTGGGACTCTCTGAGCTTCCTGGACTTCCTGGTTTGTTCAAATAACTTTTCCACTTGTTGTTTTTCCTCTTCCCCTTCTGGTACCCCTATAATTCGGATGTTGGAACGTTTAAAGATGTCCTGGGGGTTCCTAAACCTCTCCTCATTAAATGAATTCTTGTTTCTTCATTCTTTTCTGTTTGGTTGTTCCTTTCTTCCTTCTGGTCCATTCCATTGATTTGAAACCCAGTTTTCTTTCCATCACTATTGGTTCTGTGTGCATTTTTCTTCATTTCACTAATTGTAGCCTTCATTTGTTCATCTAATTTGTGACCAAAATCAACCAATTTTGTGAGCATCCTGATCACCAGTGCTTTGAACTGTGCATCTGATCAGTTGGCTATCTCTGGTTTGCTTAAAAGTACTGACCGAGGGGCTTTTGATTCTGTTTGAGCCACCCCCCTCCCCACCTTTGATCTGGTTGCACCTGTTATGTATGAGGGGCAGAGCCTTAGGTGTTCACTAGGGCGGGACACCTCAGTCGCTGGGTTGTGACATTGTATGTGGGGGCGGGGTCTGAGAGGGAACGGTGGTGCCTGCTCCGCTCTCTCTAGGACTTCAGTCTCCTCTGCTGCTTCCGACAAGCAGATTGGGCCCTTCTGGTGCTGGCTCCCGGGCGGGTGGGCTTGTGTACTCTCTTGGACTCTGTGGGTCTCCCCAAGGAGCGCTCCTGTGAGGCTGAGAGAATCTCCTGGCCTCAGCCCCCACAGGTGTTTTCAATCGGTTCTTTTAGGCTTTGTTTCCTGGCTCTGGGGCCCTGGGTTGAGCGGTCTGTGTCGCTGCCCATTTTCGCCTCATTTATCTGCGCGCGAATGTGTGGCTGCGGACAGCCAGCTGCCTTGTGCCCCTCACTGGGTCTGCTCGTTGCCTCCTGCGCTCAGGGTCCGCCACTGGTCTGTCAGCTGCCCCTGCGCTTCTGGGATCCGCCAACGGCTGTCTGCACCCTGCACGCCCGCGTCTGCCAGTCACCGCTTCTTCCTGCTGGGACCCCTCGACCCCTCTCTGTAGGCCTCTGACTCCACCCCTCCTTACCAGTCTGGATGAATGGTTGTCAGACTTTCGTTCAGTTCATTTCTCTCTATTCTGGCTGTTTTTTTGTTTCTAAACTTCTATTGTCCTTAGTTTTGTTCGTGTGAGGAGGCACAGTGCGTCTATCTACGCCTCCATCTTGGCCGGAAGTCAGATGTCCTTTACTTCTTAATGATGCCCTTTGAAACACAAAAGTTCTTGATTTTTTTTTTTAAAGATTTTATTTATTTATTTATTTTTTAGAGAGGGAAGGGAGGGAGAAAGAGAGAGAGAAACATCAATATGCGGTTGCTGAGGGCCATGGCCTACAACCCAGGCATGTGCCCTGACTGGGAATCGAACCTGTATTGCTTTGGTTTGCAGCCCACACTCAATCCACTGAGCTATGCCAGCCAGGGCAAAAGTTCTTGATTTGATCGTCTAGTTTATCACTGTTCAAGTGTAGTGTTGTATCTAACAAACAGTGCCTAACCTATAGTAATGAAGATTTGCTTGTATATTTTTTCCTGCAAGTTTTACAGTTTTTATTCCTTCACTTAGGTCTTTAATTCATTTTGAATTAATATGTATGTGTGAAGTAGAGTTACAACTTCAATTTTTAATGCACTAATATTCATTTGTCCCAGTACCATTTGTTTGACAAGGTGTTGGCACCCTTGTCAAAAATATTTATGGGTCTTCCCTTCAGGGCTTCTTATATGTTTCTAGTGGTTCTTACGTGAGATAACTTCTTGCTGGTTTTCATAAAAATTGATTAAGTTTATTTCATGACTATATATTTGGTAGGATAACCTGTCACCCATTGATTTTTTAAACAATTAAGATTTAATCAGGCTTTGAAGTGCTGTAGAAGCTACTAGAAACCACTTTGAAAAAGCCAGCCTTAAAGATGGTGTGATGTTGTTCTGTCTTGCATACATCTTTCTTAAGACAGATTTACTTGTGTTTTTTCCGTGTGGTAAGCAGTAACGGGTGGGTGGGCTGAATAAGAATCAGGGATTGGGATTATAACACTTGACGGTTCACATTGTGTTGAGTCTTACTACGATGAATTGAGTGACTTGACAGTTGACAATAACTGATGTAAAGCAGGTTACTAGGAGCCTTGGAAAAAATAACAGTCACTTGTGTGACTAGGAATCTCTGATTTTTGAGGCCAGGCTTCTTCTTTGGTATTGGTGAATCTGAAGGGCCTAGAATAGTGCTATCCAGTACAAATGTAGCCTCCAAAGTATTCTAGTAGCCACATTAACAAAAGTAAAAAGAATCAGTTAAATTAAATTTTAATTTTTAATTTAATCTAAAATACCATTTTAACATGTTATAAAAATAAAATTATTAATAAAATATCTTATATTTTTGAGCTAAATCTTGGAAAATTCAGTTCATATTTTGCATTTAGAGCATACCTCAGTTTGGAGTAGCCACATTTAGAAACCACCTGTGGCCAGTGGCTACTGTGCTGAATAGCACAGTTCTGGATGTTTTGATAGATAACCAGTTGAAATACTGCACCAACATTACTCAACTTCCTTTGTACTTCAAGGAACCCTGACACCTCCGTTTAACTTGATACCTGTGGCTCTGAGGGGAACTTGTGTCCTGCTTGTTCAGTGTGACCCTCACTGGTGGGATGAGAAGTGCATGCTCTCTGAGACCAGAGGGTCTGAGAACTTTGTTGATTGACACAGGCAACTCACCAGACGGGGAAAGACTAATCGAGAGACACGAGTTCTGACGAAGGTTCTTGAGCCTCCCACAAGAGAAAAATGGGCTGTGAAAATTAGAATCTCCTCTCTTTTTACATTCTACCCTGTTGAGGTAAAACTTTATGTAGAAAATACTACTAATGCATTGGTTCTCATGTGGGCATGATTTTGCACCAGGGGACTGGTCAGTGCTGGGCACAGTTTTGATGATCACAACCAGAGGTTGGTGTGCTTGCGCTACAGACTACAGTGGAGAGGCCAGGGATGCTGACAGCATCCGGCAGCACACATAACAGCCCCACAACCATGAGTTGTCTGGCCCACATGTTGGCCATGTTGGACACAAGATACCCCACACTGTAGAAGGAGACCCTCCAGTTCTCCTTTCATTACTTGTTACATGGTTTCTGCAAGGAATGTAACGTGTTTTTCTTTTACATATAGACTCTTCTTTTTTCGTACAAAGTTTCTAAGGAAGAAATAGCCAACTTTCGAAGTATTTCCGTTGGAGCCAATGTGTCAGGTAGAGGGAGATTCCACCCACACCCCTGAAAACTGGATCTCTCACTTCCTCTTGCCTCTGGGGAAGGGGCAGAGCTGCTGCTGGTGCCCTGCCTCCCTTTCGCCAGGCCTCTCCTTGCCTGGGACCATTCTATTTTCAGTTAAGGGCATGTCTGTTAAGAGAACACATATTTGCAAGGCTGCTAGAAAGGTGATTGCACTTCCATAAGGTCTGCTGGAATTTGGGGCTGTGTTCTAGCAGTGATGTGGGTGTTTGGTTGTAATATTCCCTTTCATTTCTCCATCAGGAGGGATGGTTCACTCAGGAGTGCCGTCACCACCCTGCTCCGATGTCTGCTAACCAGGGAGCTGTAACTTGAGTCTTTGTACATTCTAGCATGTAGAAATCAAGACAAGTCATTTTTGGTTGATAAACAATACTTTTTATAAGTATTTAGTCATACTTAACAGCATTTGCCTTTAAGGTTACTAAATGGGGTGTGCTCCCCACCCCTTCCTCATGACCGCTAGTGTCTCCTCCGCTGCCTTTCACCCTTCTCTCCTTCATTGCTTGTGGCAGTTTGAGTTTTTGGTGGGAAACCACATAAATCGGCTGTAGCTAATTTAGGCTAAAGGCAGTGTAGTAAGGACTGTTTGGGGACTCTTAGATTGGCAATAATTTAGAGGGCAGTAGGGCAACTCCTCTGTTCTTGCCTCTTAGTGCCAGCTCTAGGTGTACGTTTACGTCCTGTGACAGCTGACCCTCTCGAGGTTCTAGGGCTCAGCAGTGAGCTTTGGCTCTGTGCCCTAGACTGTGTACTGCAGTGAGGAGAGAGACTGGAACCTGTCTTCCATTGTGCAGAAGATGACAAGGAGCATGAGTACTGCATAGGCGCCCCCCCCCCGCCCCGGAATGTCAGGTGTCCACCACCTAAAGGCCTAGGGGTTCCGCTAGAGACCTCCTACTGAAACTGCCCCTGGGAACACCCTTCCCCCCACGGTTCTGACCAGCTCCGGAGAGCAGTGGTGGTCCCATTGTTACGGCAGCTTGTGGCTTCATGGAGAGATGTGCTTCTGGCACCCAAGTTAGGACTTTAGGTTCAAGTTCTCCCACTGCCGCCTAGGTAGAAATAGCAGTTAAGTTATATAGAACGTGTAGCGATTTTCAGACCTCACTAAACACCCGGCTGTCTGACTGAAGCGTGCAGAACCCGGCTCTCCCGGCTACGGACACGCATAAAAACCTGAAGCGTGCAGAACCCGGCTCTCCCGGCTATAGACACGCATAAAAACCTGAAGCGTGCAGAACCCGGCTCTCCCGGCTATAGACACGCATAAAAACACTGCAGACGGCTCGTTGAAACACGAGAAATCATCGTGCACAGAAACAGTTTTCTGTAGGGCAGTCAGGGAGGGAGAAACCACTCTCCAAGTCGGAGAGTGCCCTGTTAACCCCTAGTGGGGAGAGCCCTCGGCTAACCCCCTCGTGGGGAGCGCCCCGTCCCCCTGCACAACCAGGGTTTTATTCCTGAATACCAATACAGTTTGCAAATTACAAGTAGTTAGCTTTTGAAAGGTGCTAGCAGATTTCCTACTGGGATGCTAAGCCAGAGATTTTGGGATTGTATCATTTAAAAAGACTACAGGACTGTTTCCTGCCCGTGACTTCATATTCTAATTAAAGAGCATCCTCCAGCAAGCAGATCTCACAGGATCTTTGCATATTCTTTGTCTCAGGCCTAATTACCCCAGGGGTCCGCTGTCTCCGGTCTAAGCCACCCCTATGGCTGTTTGCTAAGCCCTGAGAAGGGCAGGAGACAGAGGCAGCCAGGAGACTTGGATTTCTCACATCTGAGTACAAAGACTCAGGCTAAGAGGGGGCAGGGGTAGATGCCGATCACCCTTTCCTTTCCACAGCCCCTTCTTTTCCACAGTCTCGTGAGTCTTATTCCAGAGGCCTTTACGTGGTCAGCACCTGTCTTAGGTCCATTCTCTATCCTAGAGAATTGTTACCCGTCATTGGTTAACTGATCAAGCATTAAAGGCCAGGCACAGAACAGGTAGTGTTCATGCCAGGGGAATAAGTTTTGTCTCCTTAATGGCTCCTGATCTGGACGTCTCTCACTCAGCCTAAGTCACAGGGGGTCACAGCTTCCTGAGACCAGGCAGGGCAGTCTCCAACATCTCCCCCTCTTTTAAGTTATAAAAACCGAATTGTTAAGCCTGTGAAACCTGTTATTTGCTGTACATGGATGCAAATTATAAGAAAAGCAATATCTATATACATTGTAAGGCACAAGTAAAAATTAAAGCAAAAAAGAGATTCTACAGGTTGTCAATACCTAGATTCCTAAATTTAACCTAAAAAAAAACATATTTTAGATACATGGGAAAAACAGGAGTAACAAGTCTGATTACATTTCAACCTTTGGGAGAATTACATAGATTTTAGGAAAGGCAAATCACAAAGCAATCTCAGTATAATGCAGTTCTGACTTTCCATGGGAGGATTTCTTTGCAGGTGCAGTTCTGCGCACCGACTCATCCCCCACTGATTTCTTACGTGCGTGTTGAGCTAAATTTCCACGCTTAGCAGAGTGGTTTTTCGTATCTCTTCTCTTATTTTTAGTTAGGTCTGCTAAGTGTACTATACCAGTGGCTACTTGCTGGTCTCTTATACAACCCTGAGAAAACAATTTGCAAATACACCGAAATACACAAAGCAATATTATAATCAGTATATAATCAGCAGCTCCAAAAACCCACATTCTTAAATTAAGTCCATCAAACCATGTTTTGGGATTCAGCCAATTAATATCTTCATTAAAGGCTTTAAAAACGTCCTGTTTGGTTAAACGTTGAATGTCCTGCAGCTGCTGATGTAACTCCAGCCGCAATTTATCAATTTGTCCTTTTAAATTAGTGGAGAAAGCTCCCCTCAAGCGGTGTTGAATCTCAGTCCAATTATGTTGACTGGAGTTCCATAGTGGTGGTGTGACCACAGTCGGGAGAAACCAGGGTCACAGGTCAGGTGCTGACGAGTCACGAGTGCGTCCTGGCGCTCGCCAGTCCAGGCCGGGACTGATTCCAGTGCAGACAGGCAGGTCAGGATCTCCTGATCTATTTGAGCCTGTTGGACCAATTCTAAAGTCGCATTGGTTAAAAGAACATCAACCGTATGTGCAGTTTGGACTGAGTCCACTAGGGCAGGGGTTGCCGTAGCTCAAAAGCTCCCCGCCGCCTTCCCCGGCGACGCGTCCTCCATTTTTCCAGCTTGGGAACCGGCCGCGGAGCTGGATCTGCAGCGCATGGCGAGGCGGGAGCACAGGCGGGGAAAAAGTGCCTGTTTTTACCTCGGCCCTAGAAAAACTTGCATGCTGGTTCATATTCTTACATACTATTATTTAACAGTTTCAAAACATTTTCCTATGTGATGAACTTTAGAAATTACTTTGAAAAATTACTTAACAAGTATAAACACCCGTTTTTGTTTTTGTTTTTTTTTTGAGATTCCTCCTGATGTATATAGAGAAGGCTCTCCCCACTAGGGGGTTAGCCAGACGCTCTCCAACTTGGAGAGTGTTTTCTCCCTTCCTGACTTCCCTACAGAAAACTGTTTCTATGCATGATGATTTCTCATGTTTCATCGAGTCGTTCTCGCAGTGTTTTTATGTGTGTCCATAGCCGGGAGAGCCGGGTTCTGCACGCTTCAGCCAGACAGCCAGGTGTTTAAGCGAGGTTTGAAAATCGCTACAAGTACACACTTAGTATGTTCTTGAGTGATTCCAGATAGCTGAAAGGTTTATAGCTGTAACCTCTTCAGCTTTTTTTGTTGTTTTTTTTTGTATTATAGGTTTTCCTGTTCTTTGTAAGAGCATACTACACATCATTTAGCTTTTTTGTGACAATTACAAATGACCATTGCAGACCTTACTTTAATGAATGAACTGAATTTGTATTATACTGATAGTGGGTATTTTCTTTAATTTCCAAATTGGGGCAGTGTTTTTGATAAACGAGGTTAATAACTGAATTCTGTAATGAAAATAACCATATATCAGCTGTAGTTTATTTTAGCCAGTTTTTATGAGTTACTCAGGATACCTAAGCACATTTTTTTACTATTTTTGTAGGAAAAGAAACTCTGATTTAAAATAATGGAAAATAAGCTCCTTTATCAGGTCAGGACTGCTCTCATATCTTTTCATAATCTCTGTGGGATGTGCTTGTATATAGTGGGGGACACCCCTTTATTTCACTGACATTTTATAAAATACTCTCAGGACTGAAATAATGTTGAAGCTCGGGTTGAAGATGTGCCTGTAAAAACACAAGGGCACTGTATTTTCTGGTCCATAAGATACACTTAGATTTTAGAGGAAGAAAATTGAAGCAAAAAGTGTGGTAAAATATTTAATAACATAAATAACAATATTTCACCAATGTAAATGCAAACAGAACTAAACAGCAGCATTAACAACCATTATTCCTCCCAAATGGGGGGGAGAGAGGTGCATCTTATAGTTCGAAAAATACAGTATTGGCTAGTAAGGGTAGTTTTTTCCCTCCTGGCCTGTGTTGAAATAGTACTTGAATTTAGGTAAAATGGATGAAGTGACATCAGTTGGCTTTTCTGCTTAGTGTATATTAGTGTAGTTCTGTTAATTTTCCATATTAAGAAACTCTCAAGTTTGTCCACAAAGCAAGATTTGCTTCTAAGTCAGAATTTTCTTTTTGCTGTTTCAGGCCGGAGCCTCAACAGAAAGCTCCCTTAGTTACTCCACCACCACCTCCGCCACCACCGCCACCGCTACCAGACCCCACGCCTCCAGAGCCGGAGGAGGAGATCCTGGGCTCCGATGACGAGGAGCAGGAGGACCCCGCAGACTACTGCAAAGGTGCTGTGCTTGCCGTCCCCGCTGAGCCCCTCTGGAATTTATTTTGGGAATGGACAAGGGGAGTTAATGATTCAGATTACTTGGTCTTTATTAAATTAGCCTCTTGGTGTCATTATTATTTTAAATTTTTAGATCATTAAATATTGAATGATACCTGAATATGTAAGCAGTATCAGGAGGAAAATTGTTGAGAGATAGAAAATATACATAATATATACATACATACATACCCTGGGTACTTTCAGGTGCATTTAAATGTGCTGATAGAATTAAAGATAGTAGAAAGCAGGACAATTAAAGATAAAAGCATAATACCCATCCAAAAAGAACACATAGAGTAGAAGGTACCAGGCTCCTGAAGGGAGACAATATGATGTTCACTGCACTTGGCTTTAAGTTTTCTGGCTACTAAGACTAGCAAGGAATTGCTCCTTTGTCTGTAAAGCATTGAATTACATAGTGTTCATCGTCTGTGGAAAGAAAGCCTGCTCATTTGTTTATAGAGACAGACTTTTTTCCTGGCATTGTACTCAATGAAAAAGACATTCTGTGGGTTCTGCCATTGTGTGGCATAGTGGATTATGCTTTCAGCTATGATTTCACAGAAGACAGAAATTGTTCTATTAGGGTGCTCTTGTATTGAGGCTTTGTAAAGACCAAGAGCATATAGTAAACTACTAAAAGGCTAGCATGTTGTGTGGTGAAAATTGAGAACGATATGATCCAGACTCCATACTTTGTGTACACTGGATGCTTGAGAATCTAGGAGAAAGGAAGGCTGCTGTGTCTATTCAGCTGCCTCTTTGTTACCTAACTTACTCATTTGGACTTTAATTACCTCTAGTAGAAAATGATCACTCTCTGGGATTCTGAGCTTCTGAACATTTGATGAGACACTCATTTACTACAGATTAAGGGAAACGTAAGTCAGATTCTGTGCAGCATAAGACTAGATGGAAGAAAATGCACGCATTCAGGCCATAAAGCATTAATGAATCTTTGGCTCTATAATATCCTTGTATGAATTTATTTACTGATTTCAGGCCATTTGTGTGTTAGTTAAGGAACATTGTACTTTTTAGTTACCATTAAGAGGAAGAGAAAGTTACCATTCTGCTTTGAAAGTTTAAGAACTAATCTTCACTCTAACCTGATTGCTCCATAGGTATGGGTTTCTATGTGCAGACTCAGTGTTTTGCTTCGAAAAAGGATTGTGGATCTTTAGCATTTGTATGAGTAATGATTATGACCCTAAAGGGGTTTGTACCATCTACTATGAAAAAGAAGGTACATAGACAGTTTGGGAAGGTAAAAGATGATGTTTTTCATCTTCCTTCTTAATCTGCATTTCTTGGCTTGGAAATTAAGTTTGAAGAGGAGATGTGGACAGTTGTCTTTTGATTTTGCTGCTTATGCACAGCATTGAGGTCACCTGTAGGAACGGTTATCTTCAGCACACAGGCTTCATTCACCATGTGGGAATGAGAACTGTTGGCTTCGCACCTGGCAGGAGATGATGGGTCAGGAGATGTAACCAGTACTCTTATCCCTTTACCACCTCTTCGAATCAGCCCTGTGGGTACTCCAGACCAAATTACAGGGCTGTGAACGAAGAACTCCACAGTCGGGTCTGATTCTTGGTAATATTCACTGAACTTGGAACATCTTAAGAGTGTTAGGTCAGCCTCATAGGGCATGTTAGAGATGGTAAGGTTCTCTTCTTACATTCAACTCACTGTTATCTCTAACTTTGTAAGTAACTGTGCCTCTGATTAACATACACGCAGCCGCTGCCATTCTCTGAGTTTTGTGCTGTAGACCATAGTAGGGTATCTAAGATGACTGACATAAACGCATGTGAGGAGTCCACGGACTTGGGAATGCCTGGTAGGAGAACTGCGGCTCCAGCCCCCCTTTTCCTTCCCTTCCCCCTGAATAGAATAGGGAACGTCTCCCTCCCCCGAAACCAGGTGAGTTTAAGTTACCAACATGATGCTTTATCACTCCTGCATACTTTAGTATATTTTGCCTGCAATCAAGTATATTCTCCTATATAACCACAGTACAACCATCAAGATCAGGAATTTAGTGTTGATTTATTTCTATCATTTAATCCTCAGATCCTATTCAGGTTTTGCCAGTTGCCCAATATTGTTCTTTATGTGAAACCTAACTTTGAAGAGTCATGTTGCATTTTGTTTTCTTGTTTCTTTAATCAGTTCCTTAGTCTCTTCTTGACTTTTATAACTTTTTGAACATTGTGAACCAATTGTTTTGTACTATGTTTCTTAATTTTCAATATTAAAAAAATCTTTTCAGGTAGTGCATGGTTTTGATTTATACCGTTATAGTTGAGGTCAATCACTTGTTTAAGATGGTGTCTGCTGGGTGTCTGTATCCTGAAGCTACTCTTTCTCCCTGGTAATTCATAAGCATTTTGTTGAGAGTTACTATTTAAGTATCCTTTAATCAACAAATCTACTTCTTTCTTCCTCTTCTTTTCCTCTCTGGTTCATCTCTCTGTCTTTCTGTCTCGGATGAACTCATTCATGGATTTCCCTGTTACTCTGCCAGTTACAATCACTTACTCTCCTTTTTTGTTTTGGTGTTTGGGTTACTCCAAACCTGGCTGTTAGGAGCCTCTTCAGGCTGGTTCTATGTCCTTTTGGAATGTCCCGCCACCCTTTGAACACTTTCTTACTTTCAAGCACAGTCTTGAATTCTCCCAGCTCCCGCCCTGGAGTCAGCTCCTTCAGCAAGGAGAGAGTAGGGTTTAGAAAGCAAGGCCTGGGTCATTACATGTGATTATTGCTATTGAGGTGTCATCGCTTCCAGATTGCTCAGAGGTACACAAACACATACACACTTGTTTTATGTTTCTGTACCTCTCTCTGTCTGTGTTTGTGTGTTTCTGCACATATTAAAATCCATGAGCTTAATCTGGTATCTCTAATTTCATTCTAATACCAGAGGATTCAGCCCAGTTTTCTCCCTTTCTACATTTGTAATTTCTCTCTTTGATAGTAAGAGACTAGGCTTTCATTGTCCTCATTATATTTACTGATCTGATTAATTCTCTTGTATGTCATGAGTCACCCGTTGCTGTCACTGGGCATCTCCCCCTCCTCATCAAACTTGTGCTTAGACATGTTTTGTTGCTTGTCCCTTTTTAATGGCTGCGGATTGAATTGTTCAAGAAGGGCAAAGGGGCAGGGTGGCTTTCACTGTTTAAGGCTGTTCTACTTCATCTGCTGAGGTGTCTTGTCTCTCTTGTCTATCACTTCACCTGGTCCCCTGGTTTTCTTTGACTTCATTTTTGGAACCTTTGCCCCACCAGTACTCTCAAAGTAAACAACAACAGCGACAAAACATACCGCATATTTTATCTTTTTACAGAAGAAATATTTGTTTGTCACAGGAAATGCATAGATACGGTGGGGGCGGGGAGTGGAGTCCCAGTCCCACAAGTAGCTGCAGAAAGCATCTGTGGCATTGCCATTCTGCATCATTTATCATCAGCCAAATTTCATCTTCACTTTTTACCTCTTTACCTCAAATCATTTCCCATTCAAAACTTGTGAAACCTCAGACATTTTAACAAAAGGGCCACTATTTAAAGTTTTAATACTGCTAATGATTGTTGCTTTTTTCTACTTGGCATTCTCTTTGGAGTGGAACTCTTCTTTACTTCTTATCCAGCTTATTCCTGCCAATCTTCTTTTTAGCTCTCCCACTGAATCCAAGAGAATCATGGACTTTGGTATCCGAGAAACCTGGGTTCAAAACCTGGCTCCTTAACTCTGTATCCTTGGATGAGTTTCTTACCTCCTAGGCTTTATTTCCTTCATCTATGACATAGTATATCTTTAGTATAATGTATAATACCATCTTATCACCTAAGATTTTATGAAGAATAAAATGGGAAAAATAGGTAAAGTATGTGGCATACTACTTTAACACACAGAACTTTTTTCAGAAATACGAATTTTACTGTCTTCCACCCTGTCTTTGTTCCATCATTCTCCTCTCAGCTGTGTTCCCATCTGGACTTTGATGCTGCACCCATTTATTCTGGTTCCCTTCATGGTCTAACTGCCTTGCTGTGGTGGGTTTGTTTCCCTAGCCTCTACAGAGAGACAGCTGTCAGCATTGCTTTTCTCTCTTCCTGTCTTATTTCCTTGTCACCTCCCTCAGTTATCTGGGGCAGGAACTGTAACAGCAGGCTTCCAGTTTACTCAGACTTCTGCTTCCAAGCCCGGAGGATAACAAGGGTCAGGCCCTGGGTCAGCCTGTAAACAAACACTTCCAGGAGGCCCTTGTGTGATGTGTGCTCACTCGTGAGCTTGAGCATAAAGCCTCGCCAGGGCAAAACCTCCTCCTGTGGGGAGATTGTAGTGGAATGTGGGTTTTCAGAGTGTGACCTTTTGACCACCTGTATCAGAATCTCTGTGGGTGCCTGGTAAGCACTCGTTGGCTGTACTGTAAATCCTGCCTTGGAATCCCTGGGGGTAGGACCCAGGCTCCAGATATTTAACAAGTTCATTAGGTGGTATTTCTGCACATTGAAGCTAAGGTTGGCTCGTCTAAGGCATGTACAATTTCTCTTATACTCCACAGAAGTGACCCTTCCTTGTACGTGTTACTCTGTGACTGATTCACTGTGTAAGAGAAGTGACTGCTTTGAATCACCTATGTTCCAGAATTTTTCTAGAACCTTCAGCACATGGACTAGTACATGGTGACAGTAGGAACAATTCTTTGTTACATCATGCTGTCTGCAATGACTGACTCCTCAGAGATCCTGTTTTGTGGCCCTTCTAAATTATTCTTAGATGATTTATACATTTTATAATGTCATCTTTTGTGTTTTTTCTGCAACATCAATTTCAACATAATTGTGGTCTGACTTGGTACTAAAGCATGTGCTATTTTCTTGGAAAGGCCTTCTTTTAATCCCTAATCACATTTTAGGGATCACATCTTAGGCCCCTCACTGTACCACTCACAGCACTATCTGCCATAACGCCTTGTCCTCATCACTGTTCAGAATTATGTATTTATTTTTGTGTTCATTTGTTATTCCTCCACCAGTCTGAAAGATTGCCTGTGGTCAAGGGCTATGCGTTTTGTTAACCCCACTACATTGGAACTATCCACAGCACAATAAATATGTTTCAGAGGCTGAAAGGATTGTCTAGTGGTAAGCTGCAGCTCAGGGATAGACAGCAGTGACGGCACCCGTGTCCCTGAGAAGGCACGTTAGTTGAGGAGCTTGATATGCCATGGAGGGCACCCAGTTAGAGTACAGATCCTTTGTTTCTGCCTTAAAATCATCCATAATGTTCCAGATTTGTTATGTGTTATACACGTTGAAGTGGAATACAGTTTATTTCTTTCAAAATTTAGAAATATCTTCTTCAAAACAATAGTACAAGCAATATAAATGTTTGCACACAGACTGGATGAATTTTAATGAATCAGAACTTAATGTTGGTGGTTATAAGTTCTCATTGGCCTTGCCCACAATATATGACATTACTGTTTTATAGTTTCTGTTTTTCTTTTCATTTTTAAGAAAGGAAATAATACACCTTATACAAGGTTGCCTTAGAAATGGTGTCATGCAGCTCAAGTGTTTTCTGTAGTCTTTCATGTCTGTCCTTTTTGAAATGAAACAGATAACCTTTATGCATTCACAATTCTTTTCCTTAAAACTACTAACACTGTACACATACTTAATTTACCATGTTGCATGTGTTTTTAAAATTAATTGGCTTAATTTGGCTTCCTTGAAGCCTTAAAAGGAACCTTGGTTTCTCTATATGAACAGTAATAGACACTCTTGAATTATTAAGGCCTCATTATGTTTCTTTCATGGAGACTGAGGAGATTCTGACACCTGTTGGTGCTGTGAGTTACTGTTGACTAGCATGTTGATCAGGAGCTTTAGTTAGCACGACAGTTGAACTCTTTGAGGTTTTACTATATGTAATACCTTGAAATTTACCAAAGGAATATAAAAGTAAATGAGAAAGAGCCCCTCCTTTCTAGGAGTTCATGGCTTCATGACTTTGCCACTAGAATATAAACTCAGTGGCAGAGCCTTTCCCACTCTATTACTAGCACCTGGATAGAATAATCTCTGGATATTGACTGAATGATTAGATTAGATAAAGAAATTACTGAAATATACCTTTTTACCACTATTGTGTGGTTAGTTAACTACAAAAGTGAAAAGGGGAAATCTTGTGAGGGCTTAAAAGGAATGAGGTGGTATGTGGTCAGAGGTGAAAGACAAGACCTCTTAGAAAATGTAACTGGGCCTTGCCTGCTGAGAGTGGTGGTGATCTGGTTAAATCCAGGGGACAGGGAAGGGATCTCTGAGAAGTTCTACCTGCTTTTGTTTTCCTAACAAATGGACCAGGAGTTTAGGAATATCAGATAGAAAGCAACTGTGAAGATAAGTTTTGAAGTGGATTAAAACATCACTTAGTAATACACATTTTGAAAAACACACCCAAAGGCAAGCAGTAGGTTGTGTGTATGTGTAGATTTCTTTGGCTTTTCTGCATACACAATCATTATTTCAGTGCAAGTAGTTTTTCCTTTATATTTTTATGCATTTTATTTTTCTTTCTTGCTTCATTGCTGTGTGTGCAAGGTTGAAAAGAAGTGATAAGAGTAGACATTTTTGTCTTATTTTTGATCTTACAGTAAATGTGTAAGTCTTTTAAAAGATGTCTTTATTAGTTATGGTACATCATAGATTTAAATGTAAAGCTAAAAGAATAAAGTTTATAAAAAGAAAAAGGTAGGGGAACATCTTTACAACCTTGGAGAAGTGGAAGATTTCTTAGGGAGTGTACAAGAAGTATTAACTATAAAATAAAATTATTAAATTGGATTTCATCAAAATAAAAAACCTTTGCTAATTAAAACTTCTTTTGCTACATTTTCTATTTATGAATACTGAGTGAACTTTATCTTGAGGAGCAATTATATACTCTGAAGGAGATTATGGTATTTAATTAATTTCTAAAATTTTATCAAAGAATTACATATATATCTTAGAAAATACCACTTCAGCAATGCTGGTGACAAAAAGCAGTTAAAAGACATTTTTTAAAATGAAAGGTCAACTTCAGACTAGAGAAAATACTTGTAATATAGCTGAAAGGACTTGACAGGGAGAGAACATCAGGAAATTTTATGAGGTTTTGGAGAAATATTCTTATTTTTGATTAGGGCATGTATGTTTGTCAAATATCAAGGAATTGTGTACATAAGATATTTTACTGCAATTTCAGGAATTGCAGTAGCTAGTTATATCTAGATTATAGAATTTCTATAACATGTGCCTTTATCTCTGTATTATTTTTGTTTTCTTTGTGGAGCGTATATTCTTTGTAAATAGAAAAAAACTGTTTAAAAAGGAAGAACTTAGCACTGAGGAACCACTGTAGACTTTGAACGAAGAAGTGATTTAAGAAAGATTAATGTGTGAATCTTGAGTGATTGGAGTTGGAGAGAAGATGTAAATAAACACATGTATATGAAAGGTTAGAAAAGCCAACGGCATCACAAAGTAGCATTTCTATCATTTGCAAATGATTGTATATAGAGGCAACAATGAAAAACTTAAGTCTTGAACTCTGGAGTGACTAGAGGAATAGTGTTGTTTTCTTATGCACCCTTCTTTTTAAGACAAACTCTGAATTTTGAAACTGCTTGTCATTTCTTCTTTGTTTTGGATATTGTTTGGATGTTGAAAAACTCAGAGCCAAGCGTGCAGCCCAGCAGCAGCAAGTGAGCAGCAGCTCACGGCACCGCACCCTGTGCACTGACTCGCCACGCCATTGTTCTGTTTCACTCTTCCTGAGCCACTTGTTCTTTGCCCCACTTGCCTTCTGACTTGGCTGTATTGTGGTTGTATAAACTGCCTCAATTCCTTGTTGGAAAGAAATGGATTTGGCACTGTTACCAGGTACAGTGAAATCACAGTTGGTCTGGGAAAATTTTGATGAGTTTGACTTTATTTGAGTTTAAAGGTAATGGTGAAGATATGAAACAGGCAGCTTAGAAATATGAATCTGGGGCTCAGGAGAGAGAGCAAGCACATGGTATAGCAAAGAATTTAACATTACTACTAATAGATAGTCTACTAATGTGATTTGTGGTAGGGGCTTTTGGGGAGGGTGTGGAAACTGAGGTCAGCCACTTAGCCAGTCAACCATGTTTACATACTGGAGCCCCAATAAAAACTCTGGACCCAGGGTGGGGTGAGCTTCTCTGGTTGGCAGCACTCCATGTGTGTTGTCCTTAAATCCACTGGGAGGGGAAGACAGCTGTATCCTCTGGCCCCATGCATCTCTTCCCTTGACTAATTTTAATCTGTAGTCCTTATACCATAATAAACTGCAAGTATCAGTATAACATCTTTCAATGAGTTCTCACAAGTTATTAATTACTGAAACCGAGCATGGCGTTCAGAACCCCTGAACTTGCAGTTGGTGTCAGCAGTAACAGTGGTCTTTGGAACTCCTTCACTCTGCAGTTCTGTCAAAAGTGGGATCTTGTGGACTACTCCTAAACCTTACAGAAGTATTATAGATTTCATAGGAAATAAATCACATGAGGGGTCTTGAGAATAAAAAAAATGAGGAGAGTCTGTTCAGCGAGCAGCCTTTGAAAATTTAATGCAACACAAGAGGAGGAAGAACAGATTGAAAGAAACAGACATAGCAGTCAGGGAGGTAGGAGAACAGCCAAGGACGCGTGTCCAGCTCCACAGGGAACAGATCAAGGAACTGAAAGGATGGCAGCTCAGTTATTCGGAGTGAATATTCCTGAACATACTTGGTTGTATTACCTGAATTTTACATTTTTTAGGTGTAGATGAGTCTTTCTTGCAATCATCACGCCCTTTGCAGAAACGATTCCTTCAGCCATGCCGCAGCCCTTCTCCACGGGCCTGCACCCCTGCTCTGGTGTGTGTGTGTATTTCCATTTTTAAATCATTTTTGCTTTTCAATTACAGTCGACATACATTATCATATTAGTTCCAGGTGCACACCTCAGTGGTTAGACATCACATAACACACTCCCTGAGCATCCCGATACACCTCGTGCGCATCAGACACCGCACATAGTTACTGGAATGTGATCGACTCTGTTCCCTGTGCCGCACTCTACATGCCTGCGACTGCATTTGTACTCAATCCCTGCACCTTCCTCACCCTTCCCCTAGTTCCCCTCCCACCTGGCAGCCATCAGAATGTTCTCTGTATCTGTCAGTTTGTTTCTGTTCTACTTGTTTGTTTTGTTTTTAAGATTCAGTTTTGCTAGATATGTATTTATTACTGTTTTGTTCAAATTTTTAATTTTATTTTTCTTCTTAAAGAAAACCCTTTAACATTTTATATCATACTGGTCTGGTGATGATGAACTCCGTTCCTTTTTTCTTGTCCGAAAGGGCCTTTCTCTGTCTTTTGATTCTAAATGATAGCTTTGCTGGATAGAGTAATCTTGGTTGTAGGTTCTTTGTTTTTCATCACTTTAAATATTTGTGGTTTGAATATTCCTTGCCAATCCTTTTTGGCCTGCAATATTTTTGTTGAGAAATCAGCTGACAGTCTTATGAGAGCTCCCTTGTAGGCAACTAACTGTCTTTTTCTTGCAGCTTTGAAGATTCTTTCTTTGGCCTTAACCTTTGGCATTTTAATTAAGATGTGTCTTGGTGTGGACCTTTCCGGGTTCATCTTCTTCGGGACTCTGCACTTCCTGGACTTACATGTCTCCTCTGCAGCCTGATTTTAGACAGAGTTCACAGTCAGTGTTATGACTCACTGTTACTCATTTTCTGTCCCATCCTTCTCCCATCTCTGTATATAGGCTCACTGGAACTTAGAATTCCTTTCCCTTCATTGTCTTTTTTCTTCCTTCTTTTGGCTCTAAACTGAAACACGTTTGTAAATCATTTTTTTGCATGTATGCCAGCTCCTTCGGGCTCTCCACCAATTCCCTTGGCAGGCTCAGGCATGTTTGATTCTTATTTGGGATCTAAGATAGGATTCTAAGAACATTTACCAATAGGACCTAGTAATGAGACAGTATTGGAATAATTTATTTTCTCTTTTAAAGTTTATTTTTACTGAGATATTGTTAAACACTGTATAAGATGAGGTATTGATTTGATACGTTTATATATTAATGTGATGAACACCTTAGTGTTAGCTGACACTTTCATTACATCATATAATTATTTCTTTTTTGTGTTAGAAAACATTAAGATCTAGTCTCTTAGGACTTTGAAGTTTATAATAACAAAATTGTTGTCTCTTTTCTTTTACTTGCTCCTTCACGCTAGTATAAAAAAGAACTGTATCCTTAAAGTTCCTTATTCAGTTTTCTCCCTTAGTATTGATATTCTGGATTGGATAGAATCATGATGATTTTCATTATCTCTCATTATTAGATCCTCTTTCAACCTGGAATTAAAAAGATTGAAATGAAATAAAGAAGTTTCAGATTTTATTAGAGGGCTATTTTTTTGGACCAAGGGGTGGGGAGATCTATTTATATTGTCTAGGAAGCAGTAGTTGAAAACTTGGTGTTTTCCCCCTCATATAGGATTTTTTATTGATTATGTAAATTCACCCCTTTAAAATCCACAGTTAACTGGTTTGTAGTATATTCACAGATCTGTGCAACTATTACCACTATCTAATCCCAGAACATTTTTATCACTCCCCAAAAGAAACGTGTTCATTAGTGGCCAGTCCCTGTTTCCCTCTTTGGCAACCACTAACGTACTTTCTATCTCAGTGGGTTCGCTTGTTCTGGACATCGTATACGGCTAGAATCACACACTAGTCATGTGTTGATGGCTTCTTACCACATTTTCATACTCTCCCATCTCACAGCATGTATTAATTCTTGAAAACGTTTTATACTGAATGTATTTCTGTGGTTTAATATATCACGTTTTATTTACCCATTCATCGGTTGGTGTATTTTTGGGTTTTCACTTTTTGGCGCTTAGCAACATGCTGCTGTGAGCATGTGTATGAGTCTTTGAGTGAGCGTGTGGTTTCATTCTCTTGGGTGTCATACCCGTCAGTGGAACTGTCAGGTTGTATTGTGACTTCATGCTTCCCCTCTGGAGGAACTGCTTTTCCAAAGCAGCTGCATCGCTTTACTTTCCGTCAACCATTGGTGAGGGTTAAATTTCTCCGTATCCCTGCCAGCACTTACTCTCTTTTGTTTTAGCCATCCTGGTGAGTTGGAAGACTCATTGTGATTTCCCAAGTGACTATTGACGTTATCTTTTCATGTGCTCATTGGCAGTCTCCACGTCTTCTTTGGAGTTGCTGTTTGTGTTGTGTGTGTGCCTGCATGTATGTGCACACGCTTGGTTGCCGAGCTGTGGTTCTGGATAACACGTATAGTTTTACTTACAAGGTTTTATGGGAGAGAGCTTTTCTCCACTCTTAATACCCAGAAAAGCTGTACTGCAACCTTCTCCTGATTTGTTATCAATCTTTTTAACACTGTGACTGCTGTGTGCCTATTTCCTTGTTGGCTTTTGACATTGGGAAGTACTGTATGAATTGAGGTTCATACCTGCAATTGTAAGTGACCTTATTAATGTATTCCTGTAGCTATTTATTTAAATTTGTATTGCAGAATACACACACACACACGTGTGCACTTATTTATTCCAAAAGTTATAATAAAAGTGATGTATGATAATGTTAAAAACTTAAGACAAAATAGAGACTAAGCAAAAAGTTAAAATTCTCATTTTTTACTTCTGATATTCTATTACACTGTCCACTTCCCTAATGTAAGATAAAGGTGTTTACGCGTTTTCATAAGTATCCTCCCAGAGATGTGTGTGTATATAAGTGCATCGTGTGTGTGTGTG
>PVIA01015977.1:0-20686 GCA_004024845.1 Tonatia bakeri | reverse complement strand
AAACAAAACCTGTATGATCAAAAACATGTTCTTTTCATGATGATAAAAATAAGTACATCACCACACAGGTTGAATACACAAATAAACATGCATTTTAAAATATCTCATTTTTTTCCCTTTTACTATAAAGGATAATATTAGGTTAATTTGTAAAATTTGAGTGAGGTATAGGCATTATATAATAGCACTATAAAAATGTTAACTTCTTGAACTTTAAAATTATATTGTGATTATACAAGACAGAACAGAACAAAACTCCAGAAAAAGAACTAAGTGAAATGGAGATAATCAACGTATCAGATACAGAGTTCAAAACACTGGCTATTAGGATGCTCCAGGAACTCACTGGGTACTTCAAAAGCATAAAGAAGACCCAGGAAGAAATGAAGGTTGCAGTAAGTGAAATAAAGGAAAACACACAGAGACCTAACAGAGGAGAGGATGAAGCTGAGAATCAAATCAACGGTCTGGAACACAAGGACAGGAAAAGCATTCAGTCAGAACAGCAGGAAGAAAAAAATTCAAAAGAACGAGGAAAGGCTTAGGAACCTCTGGGACAACTTTAAACACACCAACATCTGAATCACAGAGGTGCCAGAAGAAGAGAGAGAGCAAGAAATTGAAAACTTACTTGAAACAATAATGAAAGAAAACTTCCTCAATTTGGCGAAGGAAATAGACATGCAAGTCCAGAAAGCACAGAGTCTCCCAAACAAGATGGACCCACGGAGGACCACACCAAGACACATCATAATTAAAATGCCAAAGGTTAAAGAGAAGGAGAGAAATTTTAAAAGCAGCACAAGAAAAGCAGATAATCACCTACAAAGGAGTTCCTGTAAGACTATCAGCTGATTTCTAAAAAAAAACTTTGCAGGCTAGAAGGGACTGGCAAGAAATATTCAAAGTGATGAAAAGCAAGGACCGACAACTCAGATTACTCTCTCCAGCAAAGCTACCATTTAGCATTGAACGGCAGATAAGGTGCCTCCCAGACGAGGTAAAACTAAAGGAGTTCATCATTGCCAGGCCATTATTATATGAAATGCTAAAGGGAATCATATAAGAAAAAGAAGATCAAAATGAACATTAAAATGGCAAAAAAGTGACCTTCTTGAATTTTAAAATTACATTGTGATTATGTAAGACAATATCCTGAATGTGAAGGAAATACACACTGAAGTACTTAGAGGCAAAGAACATTACGTCTGCACCTTTTTCAAACAAACCAGACAAAAGCTGACACGTGAAAAAGACAGAAAGAGTGAGAAGGACGAAGCAAATGTGATGAAACATTAGCATTTGGGCGTTGCACCCGAATAAACAATACAAAGCAATTCTCTTTATCACTCTTTTAACTTTGCTCAAAATCTGAAATTATTTCAATACAGAAACTTTTTTCAAAAAGGCCCAGCCTCAGAGTTAGATTTGACAAATACCAGCACCCCCCAAATCAGAGACGAGCAGAGCAGAGTCAAAATGATCTCACAACTAACTAGAAGGTGCGGCTGGAGCTCATCTCACTCAAACCCGCAGTTCACTTTCCGCGGAGAAACAGAGGGATGAGCAGTCCATCGACAGCGCACAATGGCCTTACCCCTGAGACAGTGCCCTGCCTGCTCCTAATTCCCTCCGACAGTAGTTCCCTCTCCTCCACACCTGAGGGGACTTTCATCAGTGTGCTCAAAAAAGTCTTTAGCTCATCACTAACGAGCAAACGAAGAGCTGGCCGTGCGTCAGAGCCACCCGAGTGCGATCAGCGCCGCCGCCTCCGGAGCGCAGCCCGCCGTCTGCGCATCGCGGTAACCGGCCTCTGGCTTGACAGCTCAGACGGTTACATTCAGGGTACCACTAACACATATTGTTAACTGTGTCATTTACCTGAGAACTGCCACTGAAACCTGGAGGCTGGCTGTACTCTGTGGAATCAATAATACTACTGTAAAATGAAGAGAAAAAACATGTGATTTCAGGTGTTTACATTATTCTAGCAACAGAAAAAGTTAAAGTATATAAATCCAATACTTCAATTTCTAAGCAAAGAAAATATTTATTGCAATAATTAGACATCAAATAAATGCATAATCCTTAAACAAAATAAATCAGCAAGTATTTCAACAATTTACTCCTATACCTCACCATGTGAAACAGGCACACCATGAAAGAATGTCAACAGAAAAGGGTCCCAGGATGGGGGGACACAGATGTGTGTGACTCGGTTGGCTGGCAGGTGGGTCAGTCAGCTGTCGGGAGCCCCGGTGGAGGAAGGGCAGTGGGGAGAGCACCAGCAGGCCGTCAGAGGTGATGCTCAGCAGAGGCTGCCGCACACTGCAGAGCCACGTGCCCTCGGACAAGCACCTCCAAACCACTCAGTGTCCTATGTGCCGGCTGAGGCGAGTGGGGACGAAATTGTCTCTGGAATATCTAGAGTCCCTTCCAGATCCAAAATGGGGTGATAATCATCTAACATGAAAGAAAACTATCAAAAGAATGGAATAAAGGGTAAAATACCAATAATGTTTCTTTCGGAATCTAGCACCTATACACCAAGTGTCTGCTCTGGTCAAACATAATTTGCTTTCTGCGTGGGTTCTTCACACTTGGCCACACGGCCTGTGCATTCTGCTACTCAACGCTAGACAAACCTCTAGGAGTCCAGACTATCTTCTTCTTCCTATTAGTTCTATCCTACCACTTTTTCCTTACCACTTCATTACTCTTATCACTTTCCCATCTTCGTAAACAAAATAAAGTAGTCTATGAAGAATAGTAACACCTGAAAATGGCATAACAAATGTATCACCCATGATAAACCAACAGCTATTCAAATTTTCTTTTATAAAAATGTTTATTCTCGTCTACCCTGACAAATTTAAGCAACTGAGGGTACCCATCAAAATGGCTCTCTCCATGAACAGACGTCATCATCATTTCACTTCAGCACTCACACATCCTCAAAGGCTGTAACGTGAGAGGCCCTCTTATGAGCTCAGAGTGGGTTTGAATTTCATCCCTTAGTGGCTAAATGACTCTAGGCAAGTTACTAATATTAATTGGTCTCTAGTTTCTCCATCTATTAAATGAGGAAAGCACTTCAGAGAGGTGTGAGATTTAAATAAGTGTATTAAGTTCTCAGCAGAATGCCAAAAAATGGTAAAAATCAAGAAATTTTACCCTCTACTAATAAAACCAGTCAGTAACATTCAACCTCACATTTCCGAAACCATAACAGAGCCGGGGAAACTGCCCTCACAGCGGTTTTTTTAAAAAGCAGCACACACGAACGGAGCCCCAGTCCTTGTGCTCTTCACTGTCCCTGCGGTGAGGCTCAATTCTACAGGACAGAGCCTTCCGAGCACTCACAGTGAACACGGAAGAGTTAACACAATCTTCTAGCGGGTTTCTTCGGATGGAATGTAAGCAACGCTTAGCTCGCTTGCACAGAGTCAGGCTCTGGCAGGACAAGATCACGTGCTAGTTTTGGCACACTGTATCCAGGGACTGACAGGGTTAAAAATGAGGAGGGGCCATGCATCAAAAAATCTATTACTTTCACTAGTAAAACCCAATCCCCTAGCATTTGTATACACATCAATAAAAATTATGTAGCTGTGTATTTAGAGGTCGACAGAATGGAGCAATTTCTAGATATGATTTTTATGGTGTTATAATTCAGGTTTCTTTGACACGAGTCTGAACAATGATACTGATATATTAGCGTATTAGTGTACAGTGAGTTAACATTTCAAATACATGTTAAAGAATACTCATCAGATACAGACAGCAATATGGTGATTACTGGGGGAACGAGGAGGGTGGGGGAGAGCTGAGACAGTAAGGGGGGTATAAATGGTGATGGAAGGAGACTTGACTTGGGGGGTGGACACACGATACACAGGTAATGTAATACAGAACTGTATGCCTGAAGCTTATAGTTTTATTAACCAATGTCACCCCCAAAATTCAATAAAAATATTCATCAATTTGCGGAAGATATTCAAATCACAAGTTCTAAATAGTGTTTTAGAATATCTGCAGAGTTTAAAATTTATTTTAGATCAGGTTTTAATTTTATTCACTAAGAAAAACTTGCACTTGCATACAGACTGTGACAGAAGAAATCTGAAAGATAAAGCCCTCTGATTCTGCTTGTTAAATGGATGGGGGTATGTGAGTGTGTGAGTGAGTGAGTGTGTGTGTGTGTGTGTGTGTGAAGTCACATGATTGGAACAGTGCATCAGAAAGCAGTGGCTGGGCTGGGCCCTCTGACTTCGCCGCTGTGTCAACTCCCTAACTCGAAGTCAGCCACGGTCACCAACGGCAGTAACAACCTCCCACTTACCGAGCATTTACTATGCACCAGGTGCTGGCCCACATAATTCACACCTCATATCTCTAATGTAGATACCACTTTCCTTCCAACGTCTCAAGGGAGGAAACTCAGGCTGTGAGAGATAATATATTTTGCCCAAGGTAACAAACTTAGCAAACAGCAGAGTTAGGATTCAAACCCACGCAGCCAGGGTCAGGGTCTATGCTGAACCACCATGCTAGACATAATTTAAGAAAAAAAACATGAAAAACAGCAACCTATAAATATAAAATAGAATCATCAACTGGTTCAAGTCCATGTCAATAAAGTTACAAAACTTTAATAAAGACATCAAAAAGCCGATGTCAGGGCAGTAACTAAAACTGAGTTGAGGACAGCACACTCCCATGGAGATGGAGGAAACAGGGCGACGAAGAAACGCCTCCTGTCCGGCTGCGGACAAGCAGCAGCTCAGCTGAAAACCACGCGCCGTTAACCAGGGTCACGAAGGAAATTCACAGTCATGCAACTAGACGTCACACAATTCTCACTAGCAAAGATTCATACTTCATAATTAAGACTTAAGTCCATTTTTTATATATGCTCTATCTACAATGAGTAGGAGGCTGAGAGAAAACTGTAGTTCACTCTCGGTAAAAATGACAGGTGACTAACTTTAGATTGGGCTTGTGTCTGAAAAAGGACGACTCCTTTAAGTCATTAACAGACATGACATTAGTTAATGATGGAGACTTTTCAAACTGTTAGCAAAAAAGGTCATTTAAAACAACACACAGAAAATAAATATAAGGTTTCAATTAAGGGAATTAAATGGATCAAAAAATGCTGTGTACATATGAAATTAGACTAACTGCTACCATGATTTGTTTTTGTCATTAGTATAAACTTAAGACAGAGAAAAACGAACTTTACATTTAATAAACCACATGGAGCTAGAGCCAAAACCTGTTCCTTACTAATATTCTACATAAATCATTAAACCAGTTTCCCAAAACATACTAAGCAATATGTAACTTGAGAATAATCTGACTCAATAAATTGTAGTAATGATTCATTAAAATTGAGTATGGTTTTAATTTTTCAAACCAGTACTTTGTCACTGTTTTATCCCCTTACATCCAAGGCAATAATCCTTACTGTTACAAGCAGATCAGGGCCCATCACTTTCTTCTCAGAATAATGTCTGTTGTCACAGTTACTTAACACAGAGCTTCTCTGCTACAATGATATACACATTGTGTCCTTTAAGAACGGGAGCACCGAATTTCAAATTAAAGGTAAATCCCATTTACTAAATAATCAGAAGTTTTATGGCCCCCCAATTTTGGAAGACTGGAAATCAGTCTTCCTGCTGGTCTTTGCCTTCCCAGTTCCACATCCCCTTTAACACGCGGCACAACTGTGCAAACAGATCACCCACAGCAGTGTGACTGGTCTCTGTCTACTGAGGAAGGGCCACAACGGCAGCAGCTAACGTTTACTGAGTGTGTACTGTGTGGCGGGCAGTATTCTCATTTCCTTACTCGTACCGTTGTGTTTTATCAGTCAAGACAGGCATCATCACCCTCACTGCACAGGCGAGGAAACAGACGTGTGCCGAAGTTAATAAACTTGGCTACGTTCAAACTGCTGGAAGCTCTGTGGAGCTGAAATCTGAACTCGGGCAGTGTAACTCCAGAATCCGTATGTAAGACTGCCGGAGTGACACGTTTCCTCGTCTTGAAGAATCACTGCCCTGCCGTTTTTAACTGAAAGTTTCTCCTCGTCTGCTTTTCAATGTTTTATGTTCAACTCTGACAACTTCCAAACCCTTTCACTTCCCGAGGCTCTAAGTAAGCACGCCTGCGCCAGGGCGCGGGCACGCACTAACGGCACGATGCTGGGCAAATCACTTCATCTCCGTGCCTCAATCCGCACCTGTAAAACGAGAAGGGTGAAAAATCCGACCACACGGCATTTGTTCTGGGGGCTCTATGAGCTGCTGATACATGTCAATTACAAAACGACCCCTAAGATGCATTTAATCTGACAGTTACAACTCTTGCAAACAAATACAGCCCTCCTCTTGACGTGACTTTAACTTTTCTGGCTCTCCCAAGCCTAGGAACTTAATCTGAGCCGTGTTTAAGACACTAAAGAAAGATATGTGACTTTATAGAGCAGAGAGTAAAATAATTAAATATCTTTACCCCATCCTCCCCAAATATGAAATAAGTTTAAAGGCAGTTAAAAAACTTTAGTGTTGAATATTTGAGCTTTTATGAAAGAGAAAATCAGCATATCTGATTTAAGGATTTAAAAACATGTCAGTAACACATACTCTCTACCAAACCAGTGTTTACATATTTTTAAAGTATGACCCTGCAAACCTGCATTTTAAAAAATTTGCTTTTGTTTTACCCTCACCCGAGGACATGCTTAGAGAGGGGAAGGCGGGAGAAGAGAGAGGGAGAGAAACGTTGATCGGATGCCTTGTAGCCCAACCCAGAATCAAACCCACGACCTTTCAGTCTATGGGACGACACTCCAACCAACTGAGCCACACCAGCCAGGGCCCAAGGCTGCATCTGAACCTCCAGAAACCACCTCAGACCTAATGATCAGGTGTGGGAGCAGGGCTAAAAACCTGCACTTCAAACGTAAGTCTGGACAGATACTCACGCACAATGAAATCTGGCCTACTTGCACCTCAGAACTCAGAACTGGAAGAGACTTAATAACTTCATCAAGCAGTGATGATTACAGTTTATAACAAGAACTCAAAGGTGTTTTCAAAAAGTCCTGGAATGCCTACTATCAAGTATGATTACTGAAGTTTCAGAGTCAAAATTCATTTCATTATTTTAATTCTTGGGATTGAAAGTCTATTTACATCATATTTTAAGCAGAATGACTGATTTGCCAGCATAACTTTTCACCCTCAGGCTGTGGAACTCCAACAGCAGGGTCCCAGGGTCTGTCACACTCACAGCTGTGTCCCCAGGGCCTGGAACGGGGTTTTATACATGCCTGATACACCCCCAAAACTGGCTGAATGACTAGGAATATATTCTTCATATATTATAAAGGAACTTACACTGTTTCAAAAATGCTTTTCATAATATGCTACATATCTATTACCTATCAACTTAGTAAGAAATTACAGATGTAAGGAGAGTATCCTCTCCAACATTGCCAAGGAAGTTTGATTTATGCATTTTGTGTTTCTTTTTTAGTTCAAGTTAAAAATTCTGTAAGATTCTTGCATGGTCGTCCCTCACCTCTGAAATCAAGTTCAACTCCTTTGCATGGTTCAGGGTCAGAGTTAAGGCAGGTATCCCCTGTACTCCCAACAATAAAACAATCAACTGCTTTCACTACTTCTCCCACACACCAGATAGACCTCTTCAAAATACAGCAAAGCGTCATCTACGCTCAGAAGCCCCCACGCACGTGCAGCAGGGACTTCCTAAGATGCGTCTGCAATCGCCTGAGCTTGGGGAGAAGCTGTGTGAGAGAGGAGTCCGGGAGGGGAGAAGCTGTGTGAGAGAGGAGTCCGGGAGCTTCCAGGCGAAAGGAACAGTGTATGGAGAGGTGCCCCCCGTTTTGGGGGTCAATCCAATTCCGACAGCAAGAACAGTAGGCAGGGCACCAGTGAGCGTGAAGGGCCATGAGGAAGAGCTGGCTCGAAACCAGTTCGCATCCAGTGGAAAGCCGCCGAAGGGTTTCACGCAGGAGAGGAACATGACCCCCTCTAACTATCGGGAGGACAGTTGAAAACCACTGCCAGACTCAGTGTGATCCCGAGTCTAAACGAGGGAGCAGGAAGAGGAGCATCAGGACACGGCGATTACAGCTGATCCTGGTGTAGAGAAGATGGAATCCTGAGTGTGTGTGTGTGTGTGGGGGGGGCGGGGGGGGCGTTATTTGCCTTTCTCTTTTCAATAAAGTGCATCCTCTAATCATAAGCCCAGAATCTATGGGGTAAGGGATTCAATGACCTGACATGTAAAGAAGGTTCTCATTATAGAAATAAGTGAAACCACAAACAGGCTTTTAAAAAACCAAACCTGCTTAAAAGAGAAACCAAAACATTACGGTGAGGAATAAAAACAAAAACTGTCTGGTATTTAAATGACATAGCTAACAATTATGAGGGAAAGTTACTGTAATTGCAACTACATACTATTTCTTAGAAATAAAGGAAAGTCAAATACTGATAGTTTAACAGGACATTCCTCCCGGCATGCTCAAGTTCATACCCCAAGCTTAAGGGTCATTTTCCGAGAGTACTTAAGGGCAACACCATTTTTCCTAAGTGTCTCTCTCAAACTTAGATGAATATTCAAATTACTTATTTTAGTAAAATGTCAACACTCTCCTGAAGGAAATACCACGTTTGCCTACTCCCTCCTTCCGCTGTTCACCAGTCTGCCGGGTCTCGTTTGACGACAGCTTCGTGCACCGTTTCAGCAAATCTCTCACCACGGTTTCACGGACTTCACGAAACCCTGAATCTTTCACAAGGCACGCTACTTTATTCCACAATGCCACCAATTCCCACCTCCTCCAGATGAAATCCCCATCCCAGCCTCGTCTCCTCCGCGCTGGACGGCTGCAGCGCTCCCTAACTCTCCTCTAGCTTCCAAGGGCAGGGGCAGGGGTTGAAAAAGACACAGCTCTTCTGCATCCTCCGCATGGAAACCCAGCAAGTATTTTAACATCTAAATCACATCCTGCTCAAAACTCTCTCATGAGTTTCAATCATATGTGCACTTCATTCATGTGACCTCTTAAATGTCAGCTCCCTGGAGAAGCCTGCCTAACCAAACCCAAACAGAACTCTCTGCAGACCCCTAGTGTGCCTCCAATTGCCTCCTAAGGTACTACCCACATGTTATCTAGCACTGCATTGCAAATTCGTTTATGTCGTATCTTCCTGGACCTCCACACACACAGCACGGCCCCCAAAGGTTAATATCACAAGGACGAGGGTTTAGCCAACTAGACGGAACACCCAGAACGGTGTTGAGCACATCAGAGGCATTGGATAAACGGACCCAGTTGCATGAATATAATACTATCGTGTCACATGATAATAAAAACCATCAGTAAGAGACTAAGTAACAGGGACCTGGACACGACAGATATAAAGGCATGCTACTATCAGAGAGGGATATGACAATAGGAACTGTCAGTTTATTAGTGAATGTTTTGTGGTATGACCACCATTGCTTGCCTGCATGCTCTCACATAATAAACGTTCCACGGACAAGGATCCCATGTATATTAGAAAGTAAATGCTTAAAAATAACAATATACCAGAGACTGAGTCATGCCAAAGTGTTTTAAATAAAGTTGAGGCTGGAGAAAAACAAGCTGAATTAGGTAGTACTTATTTCATCAAATACGAGTTGAGAAGGAACCATAGACACTCTCTGTATCTCACAAATACTGAACAAGGTTTTAATGCTCTGAAACCTAGGGAAACAGTGGTGAGCTAGACAAACGCAATCCCTGCTCTGACAGAGTACATGGAAAAGAAGGCTTAATTAACGCAATAAAAGGGAGTTATGAGCAGATGCCAGGGAGATCTAAACTGACCCAATGCCCTCATTTTAAATGTGAGGAAATCTGCCCCCCCAAATTCAATAAATTATGGGAAAAGCTCAAGGTTTTACTTTATTAAAATTTCCCCTAATGTTACCATTTCGTGGTCTCAAACTATGGATTTTAATGTCACTGAATTTTTAATTCACAAGATATTAAAAGCTACCGTTATTTCGAGAAATCCATAAAACCTTTAATCCAACAGTGAATTCATAACATTACATTATACTACTCAGTGACTGTCTCTGGCACGGAAATTCAAGGCATTAAAAAACACAGATGGGTAATCTGAATCTCATTTCCAGATCATGACCACAAGTAATTTCTCAGGGGTTCTGAACATCACATGGAAGAGGCCCCAAGGACTAGTCCCATATGTGCACTTCGTGACATAAATCCTACACAACTACGAGCCTGAAGTTCTGTACCTGTGAGACGGAGAAGGAGCTTCGAACTGCGGCACTGTGCTATCCTCACTGACGGGCGAGTACAAGCCGCTCATTTCCTGAAAGCGCAATTATTTGAGTTATAATTATTTGAGTTATACAGAAGATGCATAAATCAAAACCAGATATGATAGTATATTCCTCTCCAACCCTAGCTTTTTATCTGTCCCTTTTTGCCTCAACAAGCCTTCCTCTCCAGAATGCAGAAGCAAGAATATCTAAAAAAGTTAAGAGATAAGCCTTTTATATGGTACACATTGTTAAAGAACTAGAAACTCTTTAATAAACATTGTTAATCACTAATAAAGCCACCAATGCAAAAAAAAAGACAAATATACTGTAAATACAGTTGGCCCCTAAGCAACGCGGGGGTTAGGAGCACTGGCTCCCAACCTCCCTGTGTATTTGCTATAACTTTTGACTCCCCCCAAATTTCACCACTAATAAACTACTATTGGCCAGAAGCCTTACAATTTATAACACAGCCAATTAATCAAAATAAATTCTGTATGTTACATGTATTATATACTGTATTCTTACAATAAAGTAAGCTAGAGGAAAGAAAATGTTATTAAGAAAATCATAAGGAAGAGAAAATACATTCAAAGTATTTATTGAAAAGAAACCCCTACATATAATCGGATCCGCGCAGTTCAAAGCTGTGCTGTTCGAGGGCCAACAGCATCTCCACCCAGAGTGCAGTGCACCCCATGAACAGCGACCTGGCTCACCGCTGGCCTGCATGGGCACCTACTGATAAAACTGGGGTAAAAACGACAGCATGTAACTGGGTCACTGGGTTCAGTTCTCTGAGGTAAGGGAGAGCAGACTATGTCAGTCTCGACTTCAAAATACCTCTGCAAACGTTTTAAAAAGCAACACTTCTCTTGATTCAAATATTAGCTTTTCAAATAAACACAAACGCTAAGTTCTGATCATCAACCCAGAGGAAAAGGCCTCTTAATCAAATATTACTGCATAAACTATGCCTCTGACTCACACCAGCAATGTAGCTTCCTTTCTTATGCTTGACATTTCCACTAATGGAAAAGCAGCCAATTTTAAAAGGCCACTACAGATCCATAACCAAGCAGCATTACTTCGGACTAATCCACACTCTCCGTGCAATCAAATACAGGTTAGGAATGCCCTGTGGGACTCTGGACTTCCACTAACAGTGAACTCAACATCAATCAAGATGTGCCAGCAAGAGAAACGTGTAACACATGTGAATAATTAAAAATATACAGTAAATTTAAATACAGCTGAAGACAGTAGCAGGAACCTCACTTCATAATAACAGCCTACAAGCCTCTCAAAGATCCTCCCATGGATTTCTAGAGTAAATTATATCACACTATAAATTCTTAGATTTTGATAATATACTCTATCTCTTTTTGAACTGATGTTAGCACACAGTAAGGCACAGTGAATAAATAAAAAATAGTTTACCTAAAAGAATGAAATGGTGATATATTTTAATATTAATAATTAAGGGTTTCACAGGAGCTGATTTATGTTAACATGATGGCACACAAAAAAATTGAGTGATTTTCTCAACCTGCCCCAAAATTATGGCAATAAAACACAGTGAAAACAAATTTAGAATACACTTTATCAACAAGAAAGTGATGCTTTTTCTATAAAATGCACTCTCAAAATTAAAGTAACATCTGTTACTTTCTACATAATGTTGTTAAGTCCAATCCCATAAATTTAATGCAGCAATTTAAAGGAATTTCAATTTCATGAAATTGAAAAGCAGCTACAGAGGTGAGAAATTCTTGATATCTTACTTCCACTCTTTTAATATCTTCTTCCAAGACACTTAGCTCCTTCTGGATCTGTTCCAGTTGCTGGAGATAAAAGAGGAAAAGAAAAAGCATAAGTCAAACCATACTGACAGCACCAAGATTATAAAATAATTTTACATTTGAAAATGATTTCTCGAAAACTGGGTACAAATGGTAACTTACAGGGATGAAAACCACTCACAAAAAAATCTGGAAGTCCCTATGTTAAAATGTAATTGAAGAGGCTTAATATTTAAGAAAGTAAAATGAACTTCTTTAATGGAAAAAGAATTGATTTTATAATAAAAAGATGAACAATAACAATGTGACTCATTAAAAATACAAGATATCCAAAGAACCTCATTTAACTGTCAGCAATTAATGTCAGCAGGTCAGTTGTTAACCCCATTTTAAAAATAAAAATTAGCCTCACAGAGGTTATATTCTACCATCCAACAGCAAAAACAAGTTGGCATCCCAGCATGTTTCCTAAGCATTTCTTAAAAGACACGTAAGATAACGTTTTATCTTTGATTGCCTTACCTACTGAATTACGGCCTTCTTCCGTGCCGTTTACAAGCAAACATTTTAACTGTTGAATCACGTTCAATGCATTTATCCTACCACTCCCCCCGCCAGACCTTTGTTTGCCAGCTACTGTAAGTACTTCTGAAACACGACTCTGAACTTCCAATTTTATTAAGAAATTGTTAGAAATGAAACTATTAGAAACGAAGAGTTAGCAAATCTGGACTATATAAAACAAAGCCGCTTTCCAGAAACACCACACCCGTTTAAAATTCTACCACCGTGCATGTAAGTGCTGTCTCACTCCTGACTCAGCAAGTGGCGGAGCAGGAGCTCAAACCGAGCCGCCCGCCCCAGGGCCCGCCCGCCCCAGGACACGCGCAGTCACCTGCTACGCTATCTGCTGCTCGAAAGCACCGCCTTCCTATGCAGCCTGCACTTCTTTAATGCCCGGTGAGGTTAAACAGAGTCTCAGGGTTCAGTAACATTAGAGCCTTCTCTTCTGTGGCAAAATGTACACAGTGGACAACATAACTGATAACTCATCAATTCAATTATTAACCAGTCTGAGCATTTTGCCAAGCCCCGTGAGAAACACGAGGTAGGAAACCACAGGCCCCGCCCTCCCGGAACTCAGCCGGGGGAAGAGCGGGAACAGGGAAGACAGCGGCCCCACCCCAGCGCGCGCGAGGCGGCAGAGGGCGCCGGTGTGTGCGCACAGGGCCTGGGAAACACGGACGCTGCCAACCGAGACGGAAGGCTCAGAGGCAGGGAGCAGTGACGGGGTCTCTAAAATTACATCTGATATTAAACAAAGGTCTGAGCCTTGAAGGATTAATAAAATTTTTCTAGGCGGAAAACAGTGGGGAAATACAGAATAAACAGGGTAACTAGTAACACACACATACAAAGGCACAAAGGATGTGGGAAAGAGAAACAATAAATCTGAAGCTAATCCTGGACGTCAACCAGCACAGTCCAAGGGGAACAAGAGCTGGGTGGCAGGGAACACCAAGGTTTAAGTGATGGGCTGAGGAAGCAGAGGCCCTGCACTAACTACCAAGGGCACAGCGGCAGCCATGAAACTGGGAGAGAAGACTGCACAGAAGAAAACCGGGTGGGGGAGTACAGAGTAACCAGCTCCATCAAATGCTTTCAACTCTTCCATCTAGGCAACTTCCCTCCTCCATCCTAAGTTGTTTTCACAATACTCCAAGACTACTTCAACCAGACGACATTCAAAACCGAACAAAAGGACCCTGGTATACTTTCAGAAAAAAGCTTGTTTTAAAAAAGAGTAGCAAAACGTAACACATAAAAACAACAACGAGACACCACTGCACACCTGCTAGAGCATCCAAACCCCAGAACACGGACACCGCCGGATGCTGAGGGAGACACGGAGCAACGGAAACTCTCGTTCGTCACCGGCGGGAACGGGAAACGGGGCAGCCACTTGGGAAAACAGGTTAGCGGTTTCTTTAAAAAACCTTAAACATCCTCTTATCGTATGATCCAGTAATCATGCTCCTTGGTGTCCACCTGAAGGAACTGAAAACCTGCGACCACACCAAACCATGTCCACAGCAGCTTCGTTCACAACCGCCCAACAAGATGTCCCCGCAGGTGATGGGGCAAACGGCGGTCCATCCAGACTGCTATTAAGGGCTGAGCAGAAATGAGCTGTGCAGCCTGAGAAGACTTGGAGGAAACTCAAATGTATACTGAGTGCTACAGGAGAAAAGCCAATCTAAAAAGCTATACACTGTATGATTCCAACTCCATGATGCTTTGGAAGGGGCAAGACTACGGAGACAGTGAAAAACCAGTGGCTGCCAGGATTTGGGGATGTGGGAAGGGATCAACAGAGAAATCTTAGGTACTCTGTATGATACTCTAATGATAGATACATTTAATTATACATTTCTCCCAACCCACATAATATATAAAACCCAAAATAAACCCTAAAGTAATCTACAGACTCTGGCTGAGTACAGAGAGGAAGTGCAGGTTCATGAACTGCATCAAATGCACCCTCCGGCGGGGGCCGCCGACGATGGAGGGGGCTGCGCACTTGGGAGGGCAGGGGTCTGTGGGAAACCTCTGCACCTTCCTCTCAACTTGCTGTAAACCAGAAAAGAAACGAGTCTTTTAAACACACACGCACATCTTAAGAGCTACCACCAGAAGCAAAGCAAACTGAGCCACATAAAGTGCAGAACTAGAGTCTCTGCATCCACACCGCCACCCACAGACACACAGGACACACCCGTCCTCAGTGTCGGTGTCCTGTGAGGGCAGACCGGGCCCGGCCTGCCACGGCAACAGCTGTCCGGGTGGAGAAGCAAACACAGAACAAGCAACACCCCCCAAAATAACTGGACCACAGGAGGCACATTAAGATGGCATATTTAAAAAGCAAATGAATATCATGTCAATACCAGTGGTTTGTGGTGAGTTAGAATGTATAATGTAACCTCAAAAAAACTATACAAAAAGATGTATTAAAAATTATAAATAAATCAAAATGGGAATTCTAAAAACATCCAAGTAATCCATAGAGAGAAAAACATACAAACAAACAAACAAAAACAGGAAAAAGAAGTAAGTCTGGCAGAGCAGACAAAAACTTCTGCATAAGAAACTCACCTTGAACGTGATTCAGAAATTGATGTAACAAGGAAACAAAGAACCAGTAAGAATGCAGAAGATCATCATCATATATTTAACAAACTTTACACTGTACTATGCAATCGCAAAAAAAACACATTCTCCCCGAGCACAAATATTTCCAAATGTAACCAACTACCAGGTGATAGTGCAAAGTATCATACTCAAACAAATAAAACACAAGGTATTTTCTGACAATCCAATCATAACAGAAATCCTAACAAAAGACAAGAAAATCCCCATGTCCGAGGGATAATTTCTAAATAATAGTTCACTGGCTTAAGAGAACCTATTGTATAATAAAAATTCAAAACTTTTTTCAACTAAGAAATAGCAAACCGAATGCCATACAAATATCATTAAGTGCAAAAAATTCTCTAAAAGAGTATTTTTGGGCCTTAAGTGCTACATTAGAAACAAATTTGCACATGTACAACCAAGTTAACAAATGAGAAAAGGAACAACCACAAAAGAAAGGAGAGAAGTGGAGATTATCAAGAGCCTAGTAACATGGAAAGCAAAGCTAAAGTCAAAAGCTGGGTCTTAGATATCTAAGACTCAAAACTGATACATCCCTGGCAAGAACTGCTCAAGGAAAAAAGAGGAAAAGGCACAGCACTGATCAGCAGTCAGGACTAAAACTTCTGGGGCCATTAAAAGCTTAATGGCGTAGAAGATTCAACTGAAGTCAACATCTCCTGGGATGAGCCCAACGTATCACAAGTGCTGTGTGAAACAAAACCCAATGGGCGAGTAACTGTGGAGGCACCGGAATTCACTGTTTCAAACTCTGCAAGCACACGACAGGTCCACATGGCTTCCCCAGCAAGATACTTGAACTTCCTGGACGACACAAATTCTTCCAGGAAATACCACAGAGGGTACATCCCCCAAGTCATCTGACAAAACAATCTTCACAGCAAAACTGGACAGGCCAGATTACAGGACGATCTCACTAACGAACACAGGCAGCAAAAATCCTAAACAAACTGGAAGAGATGTGCATCGGGACCAAGTCTGGTTTGTGTCAAGGATGCAGGAAAGGTAAGTGACTGTCCTGGTGGGGTTTCCCAGAATGCAGAACAGTCTGTGATGAAAGTAGGGTGCTTCTGGGGAAATCAGGACGGTTGGTCACCCAGGTGCAGAGTTGATTTACTTTTTAATGTTAAAGGAATGTAATTATTGATATTCACAGAATGCAAAAAATTTCACATCATCTCAGATGTACAAACATTTTGGACAATACTCAAACCCCCACTAATGATAAAAGGGAAAAAAAAAAGGTCCTCTTAGAAAGCTGGGAATAGAAATTTACCTCCTTGGACAATAAAAAGTGCCTTGGAAAAACCTGCAGAAAACGTCATACCTAATGGTGAGACGCCGAAAGCTTTCACTTTGAGATCAGCACCAACACTAGGATGCCCGCTATCACTTCTATTCATCACTGTACCGGGTGTCCTAGCCAGCAAACTAAGACAAGAAAAATAAATAAAAGATATAAGAATCATAAAGAAAGAAACTAAACTGTTATTTGCAGATGATGTTGAGTACACAGAAAACATAAAAGAATCTACAAACAAATTCTCAGAACCAATGAGAGTTTAATGAGGTCGCTGGATGCAAAAACTTGTATGTGTAAAAATCAACTGTATTTCTATGCACCAGACACAAACAGTAAGGAACTGAAATTACAGACATAGACATCATTTACCATAGCATAAAAAAATGACTGAAGACCTAAGAACAAATCTAAAATAAAGATGTAGAACAGCAGTATTCTGAAACCTATCAAAATTTTGTAGGACATTCTTATGGTCCAAAGTAGAGAGAAAGAAATACCATGTTTATGGGCTCTAAGACTCAATAATGTAAAGATGCAGTCTCCCAAACTGACCTACAGAGTAATCCCAATAAAAATCACAGCGCCACAGAAATACACCAGCTGGTTCTAAAACTTATACAGAAATACAAAGAGCCATGAATAGCTGAGCCATGAATTCCTAAGAAAGAATAGCTTACTGTAAAGTTCCCGTACTTAATACCATGCGGTATTGCAAAAAAAAAAAAAAAAAGACAAGCAGACCAGTAGAGCACAGGAGAAAGCCTAGAAACACGCCCACACATAGACGGACGCATGGCGTGTGACACAGGTGGGACTTCAGAGCAATGGGGACAGGGCGACGTCTCTAATTAAAGGTGCTCAGACAACTCGCCATCCATGTGAAAAGTTCCTACCCCTCACATGATACACAATAAATCTCTGAGAAGATTACAGATCTAAATGTGAAAAATAAAGAATTAAAACCTCAAATAGATAACATAGCAAAATGTCCTCATGACCTGCGGTGGAGAGGAATTCTTTACCTCACACTTGAAAGGCATTAATTATAACAGGAAAGACTAACAAATTTGACTCAATTAAAGACAGAAACTTCTGCTCATTAAATTACATCAATTAAGACAATGAAAAAAAGTAGCTCAATTAGAGGGGGAAAATATTTGCTAGAGATAGATGGATAAAAATAATTTTTTATCTAGAATATATATATAAACACCAAACCATTAAGAAAATCAACTAAACAGAAAAGATGCAAAAAGCCTTAAGCAAGTTATTTCGCATATACACAAAAAGTTTGAATGGCCATTAAGCATAGTATCATGTGCTCAACTTAATTAATCATGAGGAAAATGCCAATTAAAACCATTAAGAGATAGGGGCAATATATACCACCCAAATTAGCTAAATGGGAAAGTCTACTGATACTAAGTACTGGTACAAATACAGTGCAGTAACAGGAATGCTCGTACCATGTCCACAGGAAGTGTAACTAAGTGATGTAAGTGGCTAGAAAAAGTCTGTACATAGCCGATGACTCATCAACCTCACTTCCACACACGCCCCTACAGACACACACGCAAACGTCACCAGGATGCACAGTAAGAGAGTAGCAGCGTTGTGTGAATGGCTCCAAACCGGAAACAACCTAACAGTCCACCAGCAACAAAAACGGGGTATAATCATTTAATACAACAACAAAAACAAATCAACTACAGCCATATACAATAATATGGATGAATCTTAACATTGAGCCAGAGAAGACAGGAACAAAATATTATTATAGAATTGCATTTATGTATGTTCAAAGGAGAAAGAGCGGGAGAGGAGGAGAGAGAGACATAAATATTTAGGCATCAAAACAATAAAGAAAAACAGGAGGTGGCTACCATAAACGTCAGAATGTTAACTACCTAACAGGCAAAAAAAGACGGATACCCTCTGGGAAGGGGAGGAAGCTTCAGGGCTCCTGGCAATAATCAGCCATTTAATCAGGACAGTGGCCCATGGACGGTTGCTCTACAGGGTTCTTTAAACTGTGTTTGCTGAGTAAACTTTTCTGTGCTTCATTCCACATAAAAACATTCAAAACCTGAGTTCATTAAAATTCCAAACAAAACCAAAAGGAAACCACAACTCATCAAAACAGTCTTATTACAGTAAATTAAACAAGTACTACAAGTGTCCAGAAGTGCATTTTAAAATGAAATCAAATTAAATATATAAGGCAACTGTTCAAATGCTAGCACTAATTTGCACAGATGAAACTGGCTCTTACACGGAACCCAAGGCCCGTCCACTCAATCTGAACACAAGGAGGAATGGCGCAGTCAGTCACACACAGGAACCGATCACACGCGGCTGTGGGCGGGTCCCTGCCTCTCGGTGCTCACGCCCTTGTGGGGGCTGGGTCCCAGGGCCTGCTTCCCAGGAACAGCAGCACACATGCTGGGGCGCCGCTTCTCAGATTCAGTCACAAACCGTACGTGACTGCCGTCTTCAAAGCCTCTCTTGCTTTCTCACGTGCTTCCTGAGGGAAGCCAGCTACATGCAATGCAGTAAGCTGTCCTATGGAGAAGCCCACGTGGCAAGAAGCTGGCATTTCTTTCCAAGAGCCAGTGAGTGAGTGAGTTTAGACTGGTTCCTATTCCAGAGAGACCTTGAAATTCCTGCCCTGGCCAACACCCTGATTGCAGCTTAGCAAGAAACCCTGAGCCACAGCACCCAGACACATGGCCCCAGTGTGCCTCGCCCAAGAGAGTCAACGTTTGATGGTTTCAGTTTGATGGTTTCAGTCGTTAAACTTGAGGTCTGCTATGTGCCGATTCTTGTCTCTTAATACTCAAAAGTGTCGGCAAGGTAAAATACATCAAAAATAAAAATTAAACATAGGATTCTAACAGCCCTAAAATACTAGTGAAATGTAACACTGGAGTAAATAAGTATGTTAAACCTGACAAGTGAAGGAACCCAAAGCACTCATCCGAGAGAACATAGGCACCCTAGGTTCACTGCTGTGCTGTTTACAGCCGCCAAGACACGGGAGCAGCCCAAGTGTCTTCAGCAGATGAGCGGATAAAACAACCTGGGGCATCTACACAATGGAATACTACTCGGCTGTAAAAAAAAAAAAGAAGAAGAAGAAAATTTTACCCTTTGTGGCAGTATGGATGGACCAGGAGAATATTATGCTCAGTGAAACAAGCCAGTCAGAGTAAAGACAAACACCATATGATCTCACTTATACGCGGAATCCAGTGAACAAACTGAACTAACAAGGAAAGGGGAGACAGACTCATAGATGGAGAGCAGATGACAGCTAGTGGGGGGCAGGGGTGGAGGTTGGGGGTGGAGGGGGTGAGCAAAAAGGAAAAAGGGCTCATGGCCGGCAGTGTGGTGACTGCAGGGGGTGCATGGAAGGGGACTAAACAGTAATGGGAAAAAAAACAGTAAAGATTAAATTCAAAAATTTTTGAAAAAAAGCTGAAAAGCAGATTTAACTTCTTTTTGGTATATATTGATGTCTACACCAAGACCCATCATAATCCCAATTAAAAGTTAAGTATGAAATCACAAAATTAATTTTCAAAGTCTGAATGCTAATCTTAGGCACATAAACTCAAAAGCAGTAGTTTGCCTCCTGGTCATACTGCATTTTGCTTCAGTAAGTTCAAGTGTGAATTATAGTACAGGAGACAAGACCTTTAACAATTATATTCATTTTGAGGATTAAACATGCAAATATACTTTTAATATATGTAAAAAAATATAACCACTCACTTCATTCTGTCTGTACTAAATCTTGAGGTATTAACTCCATTTTCTAGACTAAAGTTTACTATGATTACAAATCACTACTATACCCAGCTCCAATCCTGAAGAAATGTATGAAATGTAATCAAAGGAACAGGTAAAATTCTTAAAGTCTGTTAACCTAGCTCCAAATTTTCAAATGTCTAAAACTTTGTTAACCTAGCTCCTCCAAGGCCCT
>PVIA01015976.1:0-20702 GCA_004024845.1 Tonatia bakeri | reverse complement strand
CTAAGGATGGGACCCAGTCTTTCTTTAAGGGCTTTAACCTGATTAGGTCAAGCTGGATAATCTTCCCTTTGCTTAACTCAAAATAAACTGGTTTGGGAATTTAATTTCATCTGAAGAAAATCCTGTCACCTATTGGCTAGAAGTAAGGGGAGGGTACTCTACAGTGTTTGAGTCATGGAGCTACCCTTATCTGTCTGCCAATGAACAAAACATATAAAGTACTTTTCCCAGTGTTTTACCTATAGTAAGTGCTCAATATATGCTAACTCCTTCCCTCTCTTAATTTTCTATAGTTGCTGATGGAAACCCAATCTCAGTTCCCAGGGACATGAGGGACTCAATGAGCTAAATCCCACTGAGGGGAAGGAGGACCTAAAGGGAGTTGCCACCACGAAGCCAAAGGAAAGTCTCATTCTCCTAGACATAACAGAATGTCTAGCAATTTAGAAAAATCTGGAGAGCAGAGCTGTTATTGGGGACCTAGAAGAGGTAAACAAAGAACTTAGAAGGAATGAGTGTTCAGATTGGGTTGTAGGGAATTCTTCAGTGTGATAGAGTAGAGCACAGAAAGTAATTGAGAGAGTGATAGCTCTAAGGAGTGTATCCCATTGAACCAAGTACACATGGCTGCTATCAGGGGATACATATAACCTTGAATATATACTTTGTCACCCCTACTCTAGTGTTTAGATGGTTCAAGGGACTTGGAGTTTAGTTGGCTCAGGAATTGTAGCTTGGCTATTGAAGATATGAAATGCATTTGGTGTCTCCATTTCTTTTTAGGGAGTAAATTTGCTGAGATGATTTCTGGTTAAGATTGGCCTTGAAAGCAAAGTAACTGTGAATCTGGCAAATGTTCCCAGGAAAACATCTGGAAAAGAGTCAAAGGTTGCTTGAATGGGATGAATAAGGCCTGAGGACCAGAGGATCTTGTAGCATTGGGAGTGGGGATATAGGAAAAAACAGAAGTTCCCAAGAAAGAGGAGCTCTCTGAAATTTCCAGGAGACTGTGAAGATTGAAAGTGGAATGCCAGACAATGCCAGGGCAGTGGAATGCCCTGATGGGAGAATAAGCACTAGCTTTTGGATCACCATATGTCAAATTATGATAAAGATTGGGAATCTTGAATCAAGAAAGAAAGGAATGATCCATACAGGACTTGAATTAAGGCTATACCTGTTTCCTTTGAACTTTAACTTGAAACTACATACTGCAGCTGCAGCCAGGGAACCTGACCCGCAGGTTAACTTTCAGAGATAGTGTTCCATCTCCTGGTACTTCTTTCATGAGTTAATAAGATATGTTAGCCATGGAGATTGCTTTCATCATTTTGATATAGACTGAAAGATAAGAGAGATGCCATTTCCGTTTTCTGCTAATGTTTTAGCAAGCCCTGCTTTTTTGTTATTGTCTAAAAATGGGGAGACTCTTTCCTCTCATATATGTGAGAAGTTGAGACCCATGGAAGGCCTCTCCAGCCTTTTAGTTCCCACAGTCATTGACCACCAGCTTCCTTAGGAAGGAAGCATAAAAGATAGGACAGAAGCTGCAGCTCTCTTTTTTTTTTTCCTTCTAAGACTTAGGACTAAGCATTTTGAGCTAGAATTCTCAGAGCTGTCACTTTAAAGGCATAGACAAAGACACATAGAGAGGAAGGTAGACTTCATGATAATTATCTTCACTGGACAGTCTGGTTCAGATTTGGACAAATATTGTTCTGGCATGAGGACCTGGGAAGTCAGTGTGGGTCACATTACAGTACCATCCTTTCACACTCTGCACTCTTCATGAATAAGCTCTTCTGGGATCTGTGTAAGAGATGAATGGGTCAAAAGACATCTTTCAAGACCTTGCCTGAATGTAACAGGTAGATTTTTCATATGTCCACAAGGAAAAAAGTGATTCACTAGTGATTTGGGAATAGCAATTTTTATCCTAAAGGACACCACTTTAGATCCCCCACCATAATGGAAATAATTACTGTATTGATGCAGGAACAAGTATAAAGGACACATGGACAAAATCAAGGGGGGGTGGAAACAAGAGGGAGGTGGAGAGGGGTGGCAGGGGTGGGCTGGGATGGCAGTAGAAGGCAGAAAACTGTACTTCAACAACAATTAAAATTAAAGAAATAATTACTGTATTTTGCTGTGTATAGTGTGCACCCACACTTTTGGCCCAAACTTTCAGGACAAAAAATCTATTGTTTTAATTTTTAATTAAATTATTTATTTATTTATATTTAGAAACAAAACTGATTATCATATTCCAGGGTATTATTTGGCATATGGATATCATTGCTTTGTAGAGTTACACTTTTAATTCATAAGCATAATAAAAGACTAAAACATTTATATAGATATGAAATTAGTACTATCCATGTATAATGTGTATCCTCATTTTTCCCTTGAAAATTTGGGCAAAAATGTACTCATTATATACAGCAAAATATGATACATTTTATGTTGACTAGAGATGTGGAAATCAATTAATATATTTAGTCCTGGCTGAAGACTTAGCCCATGGTAGTTATAGAGTCTACTAAGATGATTTCTGCTGAAGAATAATGCAAAAACCTTTACTAACTATAAGTAATTTAAGAACACACTAATATTTTCCTCTGGGAGAAGTTACCTTTACAGTTAAAAAATAAACAAGGATCTGTCCTTCCTGCCCTCAGGTAGGGTGTCTGAGAGTAAATCCTTTGCAATGAAAATAAAAAGTCAAATTTGTCAGTTCCAGCAAGAATCTAATTAACAGTCACAGAATTTAATCCTCATTCAAGACTGCCTTTTCTCGGGGGTGGGAGGGCTTGATTGGGAGTAAGGGGGAGAAAACTGTACTTGAACATTCATTTAAATAAAAAAAAAAGACTGCCTTTTCTGTTTTTTTGACTTATTCTCTAAGAAAAATACATATAATGCTGTGTTTATCTGAGATCTCTATATCAAGCACTTGTTCTGATAGTTTCCAAAGACAGTAAGCCATCTTTGTAGTTGTGTGTGCCTCAGAGCAGGTGCTGAGGTTGTGTAAACAAAAAGTAGAGACAGAGGAGGCAGGAAGAAGAAAGAGAAGAAAAAATGCGTACCTTTCTTTCGAACTTTACTTTTACTCATAGAGAATGACTTGTGTGCTGGTGATAGATTATTTGTCTGTACTTTGGAATGCTGGCAACATTTACACAATGGTTTTTACTTTTAGCTTATCATTCAGCCCTAGTTTATTTGAATGCCAAATGATGGAGATAGACTCATAGCATACAGTGATCTATTCAAAAAGGGCAAAATTGCAGCAAATCAATGGAGGTGTTAAGTATTATAATGTCCTCACTTCTCTGCCTGATTGGAATAAGTTTTATTTTAAGCAATTTAGAATTAAAAGTATTAGTTAGTATTTCAAGAGATTGTTCTCAATATTTATTTTGTATAATTATTACTGGAGAACATCTTACAAATGTGGATTTCCAGGCCCACTCACAGAGATTCAGACCTGGGATCTTTATTATTGCCCAGGAACTATTATTTTTATAAACACCCAAAATTTTATTTTATAATGCTCCAAAGTGCTGAATTACATTTTGAAAAAAATGCTATTCTAAAGAGACATATTTAGTGAAGAATATGTGGGAGTATAAAACTTAAATTTGTCTGCTATGACATTGCTATATTTGTTTCTTGTTTCTAATAGACTTTTGGTTGAGTGTTTGGGGTTTTCTATATACAGAATCATGTAATCTGCAAATAGTGACAGGTTTACTTTTTCATTCCTCAACTGGATGACTTTCATTTTTTCTTGCTTTACTGCTTTGGCTAATACTTGTACTACTAAGTTGAATAATTGTGGTAGAATATGCATCCATGTCTTGCTCCTGATCTTAAGGGAAAAGCTTTCGATTTTTTTTCTTTGAGTATGATATTAGCTGAGGGCTTGTCATATATGGTCTATATTATGATAAGGTGCTTTCCTACTATACCACTTTGTTGAGTGTTTTAATCATAAGTGGATATTTTAGTTTGTCAAATGCAATAAACCAGTATGGGACATTTATACAATGGAATATTACTCAGCCCTAAAAAAGAAAAAAAATCACCCTTTGCAACAGCATAAATGGACCTGGAGAACATTATGCTAAGTGAAATAAGCCAGTCAGGGATAGACAAGTACCATATGATTTCAATCATGTATAGAATCTAATGAACAATCTGAACTAACAAGCAAAAGGGAGACAGACTCATAGGGAGCAGGATGACAGCTATGGTGGGAAGACGTTAGGGGACAGAGGGATTGAGAAACAAAGAAAAAGGACTCACGGACATGGGTGACATTATGGATATTGTTGCAGGGAGGTGGGTATAATGGGGTTAAATAGTCATGGAAAATAAAATACTTTTTTTTAAAATCGTAAGTGGATGTTGTATTTTGTCAAATGATTTTCTGCATGTATTGATGTGGTCATATGATTTTTATCTTTTATTTTGTTTATGTGGGATACCATATTAATTGATTTGGGCAAATAATTTTTGATAAAGAAGCCGAAAACATACAATGGAGAAAGGAAAGTCTCTTCAATAAATAGCATTGGGAAAACTGGAAAGTCGCATGGAAAAGAACGAAACTTGACCATTATCTGATACCATACACAAACAACAGGATTAAAAATGGATTAAAGATGTAAATATAAAACCTGAAACTATAAAGTAGATAGAAGAAAATATAGGCATTAAAATTATAGACTTGGTTTCAGAGAGATTTTTGTGAAGTTGACCTCAAAGTTAAGGGAAGTAAAAGAAAAAAAAATGAATGGGACTACATCAAACTAAAAAGTTTCTGCACATCAAAAGAAACCATCAACAAAACAAAAAGTCAACCAAACAAACTGGAGAAGATATTACAAATGATACCTCTGAGAGGGGCTAATCTCAAAAATATGTATAGATCACCTGTAACCAACAACATAAAAGCAAATAATCTGATTTAAAAATGGGCAGAGGACCCAAACAGACCCATTTCCAAGGCGGACATACAGATGGCCAACAGATATATGAAACGTGCTCAACCTCAGTAATATTTTGAACCCACCATCCTGAAGCACAGAGAGGTGGCTAGGACAACAGGAAGGATTATACCACACAGAAGTCTCATTGTCAGTCATTTCTCACCTTTAAATATTTTCACCTTCAGATAAAGAATGTAATACCATCCTCCTATTCTTTCTTTGGGCACCAGGAAAGAAGTGTCCCCATTGTCTGCAATACTGTATTCTAAGTCTTGCTCCTTTTTGCCTCCCCTTGGGTCTTCTCTTCTGTATCCCAAATCTAAAATATCTTGAGTACTTCACTTTCACGGTTGCTTTGTTTTGGACAAGAAAACAGGCTGAAGCTTTCCCATTCCATTTAAATAAAGATTGAACCCTGACTCCTCCACATACTTTTATTTTCTTTATAGACCATTTATTGTCAGATTTCTCAAAAAAAATTAGCACTTCTGGCTCAATAAATGTTAGTTGATAAAATGAACTAGAGAATGTATCTCATCTACTTATTATCTGGTCTCATTTCTGCTCTCTTCTTTTAAAGAAAAATTCTCTGTGAGCCCTATACTCATACTCAAGTTACCCAGTCCAGAAGGCCTCTCCATCACATTCATGCTGCTTCATCTAGGGACCTTCTCTGTGCTGGCTATCTCTCTTCTCTTGTCCCCATCATGATAATGTGCCTCCAAACAAAGTAGCTCATACAAGTACTGCTTAGCAAAGATATGGCTAAAATTCCAGTATTTATTCTGCACATCTATAAGGATGTCAGCACGCTGGGAAATGCTGTAAGTGCTGTAGGGTGATTGATGGATAATATCAGTTATATCCCTGTTCTTTGAGAGTTTACATTCTAACAGGGGGATACAGATCATTAACTTATAAATACTTGAATAAGCAAAATAATTCCAGAATATTCTAAGTGCTAATAAAGAAAATAGCAGGTAATGAGATGGAGAGTCACTTGAGGCTACTTCTGACTGTGTGGTTAGAGAAGATGTGGATGGAGTTGGGACTCTGGTGCTCATCAGGAGCTGCTTTAGGCCCTTCTGGCCATGCTGAACCTTGTCCAGTGTCTGTCAAATTTCATTCCCCAGAAATTGCACTTCTGGGTATTTATCCGAAGGAAATGAAAATACTAACTTACAAAGACATGCACCCCACATTCATTGCAGTGTTATTTACAATAGCCAAAACATAGAAACAACCTAAGTGTTCCCCAATGGATAAGTGAACACAGAAAGTGGAGTACTGTTCAACCACAAAAAAGAAGGAAATCGTGCCATTTCCAACATTAATGGAGCTTGAAGGCATTATGCTAAGTTAGGCAAGACAGTCAGAGAAGGACAGGTTTAATTTTCTCACTTGTATGTAAAAGTAAAAACAAATAAAACAAGAACAACTGAGCTCACAGAGAAGAGAGTGGTGGTTGCCAGAGGTGGAGGTTGTGGGGGGAAAATGGGTGAAGGAAGTCAAAAGGCACTAAATGTTGGGAGCTGACCAACAGCTGACCTTTGACACAGTCAGGTCTGGTGAGACGCATCTGCACAGCAGAGGCGACTGTGGTTGGATCTCCTGTCTGTCTCCTCCTGTGTGCCTGTCCCTGCTAGCAATAGGTGGTGGGATTTTTGGATACCTGTGTGTTATAACAAAAAATCTGCAGGGTGCCTCTGATTCTGCACAAAATGACTTGTTGACCACAGAATAGAGACCCCTAGCAAACCTAATGTTGCCTGTTTTCCTCACCTGGGAAGTTAAGGACAAAATTAAACTATGGGCAGACCAACTGCCAGAACACTGAAGGAAGCTGTTTCTAGGAATGTTTCTTAGGGAGTCTCCACCTGAGTGAGAGCTTAAGATTTATTAGAGCCACTACCCCTCCCATACCCTGGACAGGAGTGTATAGAAACAAGGAGTTCTAGTTGAAAATAATAATCTCAATACATGGAAACGAACACAAAACATGCCCCCCTCAAGATGTATAAATCAAAAAACATAGGTAAAAAATTAGTTATCTGATTGAGACAAATTTAATTTTAATGAACAATAGTTGATTTCTATATATCTATAAATCACCCCTTACACTTTTTCAATTTAGATCAATTCCTAGAATTTTAATAAATACCTAGTTATTAATGGGCACCTGAAAGTTTGTGCCCGTATAGCTTCATTGGCTAACTGATTAATGACCCTCTTAGTCAAAATAACCTTTGTTTAATATAGTTGATTTGTGGGACCTCCTGTACTTTTTGGTTATTTCTTTGTTTAACATGATTGATCTGTAAAACCTTCTGTGTTTTTAGAAATTATTTCTGTGGTAACCGTTTCTGTTTTAATAATCACACTATGCATTTAATGTTGTATAACCTCCCCTATAAAAATAAAGATTGATTTTTCTCGGTGAGTCAATCAGGCCCAAAAAGCCTGGCTGTCCTCCAGCACCCCACCAGGTGTCTTGCTTCAGTCTCTTCACCTTAGCTGTGCATCCTTTGGGGACCCTGAGATCCCTCTGAGGCTGGACCCTGGCAACTAATTTACAGTTATAAAAGGAATGAGTCCTGAAGATATAATGTATAGCATGGTGACTATTGTTGATAATAGTGTGTTGTATATTTCAAAGTTAGTCTAAAAGGACAGGTATGATCTCATTTGAATATGAGAACTAAAAATAAAACAACAAAAATTACTCAGGGGAACAGATTGGTGGTTGCCAGAGGTATGGGGTTCTGGTGGCCCAGTGAGTGAAGAAGATCAAAAGATGCTAACTTATAAACTGAACAAATCCTGAGGATGTAATGTACAGCATGATGACTATAGTTGATAATACTGTTTGTATATTGAAAAGCTGCTAAGAGAGTAAAACCTTAAAAGTTTCCATCATGAGAAAATAATTGTAACTATGTGTGGTCTGGATATTAAGTGGTGATCATTTTGTGATATACATACATCAAATCATTATGTAGCACTACAAAACTAATATAATATATGTCAATAATATCACAATAGAATACCTAAATTTTTTTCTCTGGCCTCTACATCTCAGACTTCCATCCTACATCTTATAATGCTCTTTTGTATTTGGAGCTTCTCTTTGGACTTGTTGGATTAACTATATAGAAAGTTTGATCCAATTAGAAACTTATCCAAGCTTCCTGACTCTAGCCATTTCTGGATATCCATCCACTTCTGGTGGAGATAATGGTAATGTAGACCCCTTTCATGAATTGGACCCCAATTTTTCTTATTTCTTCCCATAAAGTGTGGTTCCTGTTGGATCCTTATTAAGTACTGGGCATTAGTTTATCCTATTTATTTGACTGCTCTGAATAAAATGCTCTTGAACTTCTCTCTCTCCATATTGTGGTCCAGCTTTGACATTGCATCCTGAAACTCATATTTAAATCATTTGTTTACAAAATTTTGAAAACTCTTTATTGGTTTAAGATATAACCAAATTAATTGGCCCTGGCATTCAAGACACCTCATAATTTGGCAACAATTAACCTAATTTGTTTCATAACCACCCTTTCCCTCGTTCTACTTTCTAGTTCTTTTTTCCCTTAGAAGCCACACTCTGCCTTCATTCCTCAACATCATAGTCTTCTTAATCCTGTGTATTGAAGGGGAGCAGAATACAAGTGCTGCTTTGGCTTGTGGATTGTTTTGAGATGAAGGCAATTATGAACTACCCCCAGTCTGAGGAAAAGCTTTTCTTTTTTTTTTAAGATTTTATTTATTTATTTTTACAGAGAGGGAACTGAAGGGAAAAAGAGATAGATAGAAACATCAGTGTGTCGTTGTCTCTCAACTTCCCCCTATTGGGGATCTGGCCCACAACCTAGGCATGTGCCCTGACTGGGAACCAAACTAGTGACCCTTTGGTTCGCAGGCCAGCACTTAATCTACTGAGCCACACCAGCCAGTAAGGAAAAAGCTTTTAAATTCTCCCTTAACTACCTGAAAGAATTTAGATATGGCGCTAAATACCAGGAAGAGAGCTATCAGCAGAGATAACTTTATATATCAGAAATATATCTATATGAAATGGTAAACATTTGTTTACCAAATATTTGCTCTTCTCATCTGCCTGTGAATTCGCATTGTCCCCTTTGAATCTCCAGACTCCTATCCCCTTCTCCTTAGCTCTGGATGGTATTTAATCTTCAATTGCCTGGCTACCATTGAGTTTTTATGTCTTTTGGTTTCTTTATGTATATAATTAAATTTTGCTTCTTTACTATTAACCTGTCCTATGCCAATTTGATTATGTGTTGGTCAACACAACTGGAAAAGAAGAAGGGAAAATTATTCCTCACCTACATTACTATATTACATGAGTTTTTTTTCATTTTCTCTGCTCAAGATTTTATACTTCAGACCCATTTCAAGTTTCTGCTATTTGAGAAGCCTTCCATTTATCTTCCAGGTTGAGTGAGTACCTCTCTCCCCTGTGCTGACAATGCACCTGTTCAATGAATTATAACAACAATATTAAACTTTCCTGAGCCCTTTAGTCCTGAAAACCTGTTTTAAAAAATCAATCCACATTTTGGTGCCTAAGTGTGGCTTGTGACAAAGAACCACCCTTCCCCAAATGACTTAGAGGAATGAGACTCCCAATGTCTCTTCTTTTCACTTACAATATAGACCATGCATAGACCCTTTAGATTCCCCTCCCCACCTTTTTTTTGGCCTCAAAAAAGATGAGCTTAGCTTTGACCTCAACTGATTGACAGAAACAGAGTGCTTGTTACCAAATCTTAATTATGCTTTTCTCCTTTCTCTAAGCCCCTGAACTTTGATCCACCCTTCTTCTAATAAGCAAGCTCCCACCCCCAACAAAAAGATGTTGCCTAAGGCCTGACTGGTATGGGTTGGTGGGTTGGACATTGTCCAGCAAACCAAGAAGTCACTGGTTTGATTCCCAATCAGGGCACATGCCCAGTTGGAGCTTCCTCACCCAGGTGTCTGAGTAACTAAAGGAAGCTCTGTTCCTGTAGCCTTAGAGGGGCCTGATAACCAGTGTTCTTATGGCCTTGAGACTGGATCTGATAAATTGTTCCCATAACATAAAGTGGGCTTGCATATTCAGAATTATGTTATGTTATGTAATGTTCTGTCAGTTTTCCAGCTTTATTCCCCTCTAGTACTTAAATGGGTAGGGACTCTCTGCTGGGTGCAATGAGAGACACCCAAAGGGACAGGTGCCACAATGGCTAACACACTGGGTAGCAAGGGCCATGATGTGTGGCATGCAGGGAGATATGCAGCTTGTAGCATGCGTGGTTTGCCTATCTGTGAATAAAAGCATGCCAGACAACCCAGTAGCTCTGTGAATAGTATTCCATCTGAGCAAATACCATGGACCTGCTTGGCCTTGAACAGTTGCAAAACACCTGACTTGTGGGCCAGGTCCCTGGTTGGGGGCATGCGAGAGGCAAATGATCTATTGTTTCTCTAACACATCACAGTTTCTCTCCCTTCCTTCTCCTGACCTTCCCCCTCTCTAAAAATAAATACACAAAGTCTTTTAAAAAATAAAAATCCTGCTAAGAATCAGCAAACCTCAGGGAAAATCATTGTCTGATTATCCCACTCCCTCCATTCCTTGTTCTTTCTAGGATAACCTCATTGACATTTTGCTATAAAAGAAAATTCCTGTGAGATGCTTCTTGCTCTAAGGTTGAATAGATTTCCTCATTGCAATAGTTTTTTCTTTTCTGCAGTTTAGATTTATTTTTATTTGATAATACCAATTGCCAAATAGTTTAACTGGCTGTTTACCCAGTTTACTCACTTTCATCCACATTTGGAGCTGTTTTGTGGAACAATGCCAATGCCAAGTTAATGTGGTTTTCTTGGCATGTCTTAATCTGCTTGTGTCTCTGGCTGGTTCATCCAGCATTTTCCATAAATTCCTGTTTCTGTTTTAGTCTTTGAGTCTGTCTTTGTATGTCTACCCATTTCCCTCCCTCATCTTTACCTACCTGTCTCTTTGAGGCAAATCTCCTGTTCAGGTGGCTCCCCACAGACCTGAATGTAGAGTAGGATCCTTCCCAGAGTCTGGCAGGCTGCTGACTCACATCTGCAGCCCACACTGAAGGTCTGGCTATGGGAGAGGTGCCTGAATTTATACACCAATCGAGAATTGAAAAACTGGTTTCACTTTTGCTTTTGTTATCTTTCTCTTCATAAATTAACTCAGATGATTTAAAGGAATTTTGTTTATTTATTTTTACTGTGATTCCTGGGTTTTAAAATTACTACAACTAGAAGACAAATGGTGTGTGTGTGTTTCTGTGTGTGTGTGTACCAATGAGGTAAAGGGTGAGCACAAGGTAATGAACATAGCAGAAACAGGATAAGGAGAGAATTTGGGAGTAGAAACATAGCACATTTTTCAGAGCAGTGTCTTTCTCAGGAATGTGCTTTAACTGCTTTACTGTTCTAATTCTCATGTTGTAACCAAACAAAAATGGAGGTTTGCTGTTTGACACCACAAAAGCCAGACTTGTGAGGGAGATGCTAAGGAAAGGGGTTTTATTCAGGTGCCAAACAACCTGGGAGAATGGTGGACTCCTGACTGAAATACCATCTTTACTGTCTGCCCCATCTTGCAGTTCTTCCCAGGAAAGGAGGGGAGGACTTTTTTCCTAATTTCCTTTTTAGCTTTTGGTTGCTTGGGGCCCTATCCATTCATATCTCTAGCTTTCAGCATGCTCTGTGTAGGAACCTTTCTGTGCCCCATCTTGTCCAATTGAGAGAAATTTTCCAGCTCTCTGACTATCTACAGTAACAGTCTTACCCAAGAAGACAGAGAGAAGTGTGCCTCCAGTGCTCATGAGTTTTATTTTTTATTTCTTGTAAAAGTCTTTTAGACTAGACTGAGTTTCACATTTTGAAGCTCTGTTTTCTGGAAATGGCTAGTTTGAAAATTAACAAAACTTTCAACATTTTATTATCTCATTTCGATTACTCAACTGTAAATTGGGTTAAGATCTTAAACCTGTGTTGTATAAAAAATCTAAAAAGCTTATTCCATGTTTGTGGTAAAAAAGAGAGAATTTGATTCTCCTTAGTATTTTACATTAGAACTTAATAGTAATGTTATTTCTGACAGTGTTCCTCAAACCTAAACCCATGTAAAGCATTTTGTATTATCTTTCTCTAGATATAAAATATCTTTCTCTAGATATAAAGTATTATCTTTCTCTAGATATAAAATATCTTTCTCTAGATATAAAGTATTATCTTTCTCTAGATATAAAATATTGATTGGTGACAAGTATCCCCTATCCTATTGTTCTTCTATTTCAAACAGTTATTCTTCCAGGTGAACTTCACATTTATTCTTTTCAGTTCTTCGAGAAATCCTACCTACATCATCCCTTCTCCTTTTCCCTTTAGATAAGAGCACTGGTGTTATCTTTCTTTTTTCTTTTTCTAAGTTATTTTTCAATTAGAGTTGACATTAAATATTGTATTAGTTTCAGGTACACAACATTGTGGTTAGGCAATTACATAACATACAAATAAGCACAAGTTTTAATGCTGGTCAGACACAGATTTGAACCCAGCATCCAACAGTTACCAGCTATATTTACTTCAGTCTTGGTTGTGGGGAAGGCCACCAAAGGGATGAGAACAGCTAAGTATTGGAATGAATTCTTGCCAGTAGTACTATCTACCTCACATAAAGTTAATGGATAGAGAATGTTTAGCCTGAAGTACTTATTCAAATTCAAAATATTTTCTGTGGCACATATTTGGTTTAAAGATCAAAGCTATTTAAAAAGGCACCAAGGGAAATATCACCACCTGCAATGTTCCAGTGAGTGTGTAATTTGAATTTATGAGACTTTCTGTGTGTCGCCATGTTACAATTCTTGGGAGATACATACTTTTTTGCACTCATTGCTGGGTCTCATATCAGTGTCTATGCCTTGTCTATTGCTATTCTATGAGTCTAAAGATGATAGAGTCTCTGTCTGATCCACCTCCAATTCTGCCACATTGGAACATATTTTCTGTGTATGGTAAGATCTCAGTATAAATGTTATATTTACTGAGGCCTCAAAATCAGATTCACAAATGAGTTCATTCCACCATAGCTGCCTTTTGTTACTACGGTCAATGTGCAATACTGAGAAAAGACTTTTGGTTTCATTTCTCATTTTCATCTCAATTCCCAGAAATGTTTACTCTTGACAAGAATGATTGTTAAACAATTAGGCTTTTCTGCTGTCATGCCAGTTTTGTAACTTACGCTCCATTTGAAAAATTCTAGCCTTATTCTGAGTAAACAGAAGAAAAGGAATTAATGCAGACCTCCTTAGAGATACTAGAGAGAGCCAATGACCCAATGGCCCAGCAAAGACTGGGAGAAAAGGAGAAAAGTGAGGCCACAGAAGCACTTAGTGTGCAAGGGAACTTAAGAGGGAGAAAAATTTTTAAATATTGCACTCTAGCTTCCTCATTCGCCTCAACCTCTTTCCACCCTAATCCAAGCTTTGCCTGAAAGTCCTGTGCAGTAGGGCATCACACCTCTAATACATTGATTAGAGAGAGAAGGGCAGCTGAGATCACTAAGTCTATCCTGCCTGGAATTTATCCCTGATTTTTTCCTTCCAACTGCCTCTTCTGAAATCTGATGGGAAAAACCTGTCAACAAAAAAGAGAGGGAGAAGAGGAAGAAAAATCAGATAACCCAGGTGTATTAGTAATAATCCAGTCTTTCTTTTCAACATTACATATGTGGGTGTTTTTTCTTCACCAGGCAATTCTGCAACCCCAACCGGGTATCCTACAATATACGCATAACTCATCCTGACACTATCTACCTGCACATAGTGTCAGACCCCACAGGCTAAGGGGTCAGTCCCCACTTCAGATTCTAATCACAAGTAGCAGGTCCCCTAGGTACTCAGAACTTCATACTCTTTAGTGTTTTCTATATACATAATTATGTAATCTATAAATAGTGACAAGTTTACTTCTTTGTTCCCTATTTGGATGGCTTTCAACTTCTCTTTGTTACCTTATTGCTCTGATTAGGACTTCTACTAGTAAGCTGAATATTAGTGGTGAGAGTGGGCATGCTTGTTTTGCTCCTGAACTTGGAGGAAAAGATTTTAGTTTTTTTACCTTTGAATATAGTATTAGCTGAGGGTTTGTCATATATGAACTTTACCATGTTAAGGCATGTTATCTCTTTGTCATTTTATTGAGTGCTTTAATCATAAACAGATGTATTTTGTCAAATACTTTTTCTGCATCTATTGATGTGATCACATGATTCTCATCTTTATTTTGTTAATGTATATATCATATTAATTGATTCAGGTGATCAATTTTTGGCAAACTAGCCAAAAACATGCAATGAAGAAAGGAAAGCTTCTTCAATAAATGGTGTTTGGGAAACCAAAAAGACATGCGTAAAAGAATGAAAGTAAACCACTATGTGACACCATACACAAAAATTAACTCAAAATGGATTAAAGACTTGAATATAAGATCTGAAACAATAAAATACATAGGAGAAAACATAGGCATTAATATTATAGACACTGGTCTCAGAGGGATTTTTGTGGACTTGTCCTGAAAGGCAAAAAAAGTAAAAAAAAAAGAAAATGAATGAATGGGACTACATCAAACCAAAAAGTTCTTGCACTTTAAAAGAAACCATCAACCAAACAAAAAGGCAGTAAACTAAATGGGAGATGACATTAACAAATGATATCTCTGATAAGTGTCTGGTATTCAAAATGTATACAGAACACATGCAGCCAACAACAAAAAGCAAACAACGTGATTTAAAAGAGGGCAGAGGACCTAAATAGACCCTTTACCACGGAGGACATACTGCTGTCCAACAGACATATAAAATATGTTCAACCACACTAGTTATAAGGGAAATGGAAGTCAAAACCACAATGAGATACCACCTTACACCTGTTAGACTGACTATTATCAGTAAGACAAGAAATAACAAGCGCTGGAGAGAATATGCAGAAAAGGAAACACTTGTACACTGCTGCTGGGAATGTAAATTTTTAGCCACCGTGGAAAACTGCCACATGACTTAGCAATCCCTCTTCTGGATATCTACTTGGAAAATTTGAAGACACTTATTTGTAAAGATATATGTGTTCCTATATTCATTGCAGCATTATCACAATAACCAAGACATGGAAACAATATAAGTGTTTTTTGATGAATGATAAGATAAGGAAGATAAGTGTTTTTTGATGAATGATAAGATAAGGAAGACATGTGGTCTACAGTGGAATATTATTCATCCATAAAAAGGAAACGTTGCTATTTACAATAATATTGGTGGGTCTTGAAAGTATTAAGCTAAGTGAAATAAGTCAGAAGGAAAATTCAAGAACTATATGATTTCATTCAGATGTGGGATGTAAATAGACCCAATGAACAAATAAAACTAATAAGTAAGCAAACAAAAACTGCAAACTTGTAGAGACAATAGAATGGTAGTTACCGGGGGGCGGGGGGTGGAAGGTTGGGTGGAGGATGAAAAAGGTAAAGGGAGTCAAATACATGGTTACAGGAGACTAGATTTGGGGTACACACAATAGAGTATACAGATGTTATATTATAAACTTGTACATATAAAATTTATATAAAAATAAACTCATTTGAGATTGCTTACATCTAATTTCCAATTGAAATTTTATTTCTGGTTGAATATCTGAATGAATATCTCTGAAGTTTCAACTACTATGCTAGAATGTTCACCTGAGAATTTTTCAGATGCAGCTGCAAAGTATAAAGAAATTAAAAAGACTATAAAGAGCTATAAAGCTCTTTAAGGAAACATGTAGGCTTGATCCAGAATTGTTGCCAAAATCTGATTGACTGTAATACAATTTCTATAAGAAGAGATAAAAAAATTGTCAAGGAAATACTGAAAGACTTCTAAGAGCTGCAATGACCTGATTCCTTATAATGAAAACATGCATCAAATGTTAACCAGCATTTATAATTAGTGATAATGATAATAACAACAACAACAAGAACTTTATGTAGATATATGCTGGCAATATTCTCATTCAATATTCTCATTCTCTTAGAATAAAGAGTAAAAAGTTTAAAGAGTAAACAAATGAATTAGCATGTCAATTATACTTTAATTAAAACAAACAATTAAAACATAGAAAAACCAAATGAGCAAATCATGTTATTTACAAGTAAGTTAAGACAGCAATATACAACCTTTTTCATTTTATGGCACACATAAACTAATTATTAAAATTCTGCACACAGTAGGAAGTAAAACTTAAAAAATAGTTGTAGTCATGATTCATTAATATCAAACAGCTATTGTAGTATTGGCTATACTGGGAAGAGAGCTATTACCAGAGATAACTGTATATATCAGAAAGATTTATCTACATGTCATGACAAACATTTGTTTACCAAACATTTGTTTTTCTCATCTTCCTGTGAATTGTCTTTCTTCCCTTGGAAGCCCCAGTCTCCTACTCCCTGCTCCTTGGGTCCGGATGGTGTATAAGCATCAGTTGCCTGACTGCGTTTGCGTCTTCACACCTTTGTTGGGTTCCCATATGTATGTAATTATGTTTGGTTTTCTCCTATTAATCTGTCTTATGTCAATTTAATTATTAGACCAGCCAATGAGTGTAGATGGGAAGTAGGAAAATTTTTATCCTCCACTACAATATTATATCACACAAGCCTTTTCCCATCTTCTTTACTCAGATTTCTATACTTCTGGCCCAGTTCAAGTTTCTCCTCATTTGTGAAACCTTCCATTTATCTTCCAGGTTTAGTTTAGTTAGTACCCCTCTGTTCTATGCTTACAACAGCACTTGTTATATACATGAGCCATAAACACAATGTTAAACTTTTCCTGAGCCCTCTACTTCTGGGAAACAGTTAAAGAAATATGTCCATCTGTAGGGTTAGTGGAGGCAGTCTGGCTTCCTCACCCAGGTGTCTGGGTAACTAAGAGTAGAAGTGTTCCCATAGTCTTGGAGTGGCCTGATAACCAGTGTTCTCATAGCCTTGAGATTGGGCCTGATAAACTGTTCCCATAACATGAAGTGGGCTCACATGTGTAGAATTACATGATGTTATACAATGTTATGGCAGCTTTCCAGCTTTGTTCCCCTATCTAAACAGGTGGGGACTCTCTGCTGGGGGTGATGATGATGAGAGACGCAAGGGGACAGATGCCATGATGGGTGCCATGCTGGGGAGCAGGAGCCACGACATGAGGCATGCAGATAACCACACAGCTTGCAGCATTCATGGCTTGCCCAACCATGAATAAAAGATACCAGATATCCCAATGGCTCCGTGAATATTTTTTCTTTTGCATGAATACCATGAACCTGCCTGGCCTTGAAGGGTGGCAACACAGCATCTTTTTGTGTTCTAATAAACAGGTAATTGCATCCTTTCCCTCATGACTTAGAAAAGACTCAAGAATGTCTCCCCTTTTCACTTACAATGAGGCCAGACACAAATCCCTTAAATTCTCACTTTTTGTCTTACTAATAAAATTAGCTGAGCTGTTTATCCCAACTAATCAATTGAAACAAAGTTAATTCTGTAACTAAATTTTCATAATGTGACTTGAACATGAATTAAGCTTCTCTTTTTTTTCTCTAGGCTCCTGAACTTTGACTCAATCTCTTCTTAACTCAGCATACAACCCATCCTTAATGATACCTCCTAAGAATCAGCAGACCTCAGGGGAAATATCTCCCTTACTATCCAACTCCCTCCATATCCTGTTCTTTCTAGAACCTTGCTGACCCTTTCCCATAAAAGAAATCATTGTCTTCCTGGCCTTTCAGATGCTTGCAGCTCTGTGATGGGATTCTTTTTTCCTATTGCAATAGTCTCCTTCCCCTCATTGCAATAATCTTTTCAAATAAAGTGTCTTTTTACCTAAATCTAGACTTATTTTTATTCAATAATACAAATTACTAAATTGTTTAATTGTCTGTTTAGATAGTGTACTCCCCCTCCTTCACATTTGGAGCTGTTTTTGGAACAATGACCTTGCCAGGTTCATCTTGGTGTTCTTAGCATGTCTTAATCTCCCTGTGTCTCTAATTGTTCCCCCAAACTTTTCCCATCAATTTCTGTTTCTGTATTAGTCTCTGAGTCTGTTGTATCTCTCTGTCTACCCCATTTCCCTCCCTCTTCACTTACCTGTCTCCTTGAGGTCAAACTCGTGTCTTCAGATTACTCTGAGAGACCTGCATGTAGAATGGATTCCTTCACAGTGCCTGGTAGGCATCTGACTCACATGTGAGGCCCAGACTTAGCCTTCTGCTAAGGTGGTGGAGGTGGCTGAATTTATCTACTAAGCAGGAAGTGAAAAAAACTGTTTTCACACTTTTTTTTATTGATTTGAAAGAGAGAGAAACATTGATTTGTTTTTCCACTTATCTATGCATTCATTGGTTGCTTCTTGTATGTGTCCTAACCAGAGATCAAACCCCCAACCTTGGGGCATTGGGTATATTCTCTACCCAACTGACCTACCTGGCTGAGGCTGGTTTCACACTTTTTTTAAAATTATCTGATTAAAATGATTTTTTTGTTGGCTTGTTTATTTCTTTATTATTGTGACTTCTGGGTTTTAAAATTACTGCAAATGGAAGACTAATGTTGATGTGTGTTTACGTGTCAGTGGTGGGGTCAGGTGAGCACAAAATAATGAACAAAGCAGAAACAGGAGAGCAAATGATTTTTGGAGAAGAGATATGGGCACGTTATAGTTTCCTTCTCTGGAAAAATTGCATTAAGTGCTTTAATATTCAAATTCTAAGGTCACCCAAAAGCAAAGAGAGGAGCATGTTTGAGTACTAATTAAACTTGTTAGTTTTGATTGCCCATAAAAGACACTTATCCTGGGCTTAGTTACAGAAAAATCATTTTCTACAGTGCTTAATTTTAAAACTAACAAAGTTTTTCATATCATATTAGCTGACTTGGATGATTTAGCATTAAAGTGAGCTAAAAGCATATTGAGTGCTTGTCGTGAGAAAGAGAATTTCACTGTTTTCTTTTAACATTAGAGCTATTTAGTAATGCTATTTCTCTTTCCAACTGTTTTCCCTTGTGAACAGAAACATCTGAAATGGAGTCACCAATGTCAAGGAGCCCTAAAGTGGAGCTGTGAAATCACTGGGGAAGTTGGTTTTATTCATCTTCACACCCAAATGGAACGTGAAGTTTTCAACTGTGCAAGCCACAAACCACTACACCCTGTTGGAGTTCTCAGAATGAGGCTTATTTCACTGAACTCCAACCAAGCGACTAACATAATGACTTATATGACATAGACCAACATTATTTTTGCCTACACCAGTCATAATTCTTTCAAAAACAAGTCATGTAAGCCTGTGGTTTTGCCTTTATAACCTCTCCTTTCTCCCACATCCCTCCACACCCTGAGCACTTTCCAGGTTCCTTGTGAAATTGCGTCTCCAGGGTTCATATTTGTAAACCCCCAAATAAACTATTTTTATTTGTATCCTCAGTTTTTTTCTTTAGCACCGTCAAACCTACAACCACCTGAATATGTTTTTTTATTGATTATTATCTTTTTAAATTTTATCTTAATTGTTGAAGTAGAGTTTGATGAAGTAGAGTATCACCCATCCCAGCCCACCTGCCCAGCCCTCTGCACCTCCCTCCCTTTTCGACCCCTGTTTGTTTTTGTCCATGTGTCCTTTATACTTGTTCATGCAAACTCTTTCCCTTTTCCCCTGAAATTCTTTCCCCTCTCCCCTCTGGTCACTGTCAGCCTGTTCGCTATTTCAGTGTCTTTGGTTATATTTTGCTTGTTTGTTTGTTTTGTCGATTAGGTTCCTGTTAAAGGCGAGCTCATATGATATTTGTCTTTCACACCCTGGCTTATTTCACCTAGCATAATGCTTTCCAGTTCCATCCATGCTGTCACAGAGGGTAGGAATTCCTACTTTCTTTATGCTGTGTAGAATTCCATTGTGTAAATGTACCACAGTTTTAGATCCATTCATTTACTGATGGGCATCTAGGTTGCTTCCAGCACTTAGCTATTGTAAATTGTGCTGCTATGAACATTGGGGTGCATAGGTTCTTTTGGATTGGTGTTTCAGGGTTCTTAGGATATAATCCTAGCAGTGGAATTGCTGGGTCAAAAGGCAGATCCATTTTTAGTTTTCTGAGAAAATTCCATACTGTTTTCCATAGTAGTTGTACCAGTCTGCAATCCCACCAACAGTGCACTAGGGCTCCCTTTTCTCCACAGCCTCTCCAACACTTCTTGTTTGTTGCTTTGTTTATGATGGCCATTCTGACTGCTGTGAAGTGGTATCTCATTGTGGTTTTAATTTGCATGTCTCTGATAGCTAGCAATATTGAGCATCTTTTCATGTGTTTCTGGATCCTCTGTGTGTCCTTCTTGGAGAAGTGTCTGTTCAAGTCCTTTGCCCATTTTTTAATTGGGTTGCTTGCCTTCTTAGGGTGGAGTCATATGAGTTCTTTATATATTTGGGAGATGAAGCCCTTGTCTGAGGTATCATTGGCAAATATGTTTTCCCATACAGTTGGTTCTCTTTTCATTTTAGTACTGTTTTCTTTAGCAGTGCACAAGTTTTTTATTTTGATGAGATCCCATTTGTT
>PVIA01015975.1:0-20683 GCA_004024845.1 Tonatia bakeri | reverse complement strand
CAGGAGGCTGAGGGAGGCCACAGGGGTGGGGCCCTGCTGCCTCAGTGAAGAAGCTCCAAGTGCTCTGAGCACAGAGTGTTGAGACTTGTCAGTTCCTCCTGGGACTCCCTGCTGGCAAAGAGCTCTGGGCTCTGCCACAGACACTCAGGGACCTCCAGGGTGTCACCCTGACCCCACTTCCCTCCTTTCCCTATCCCACCGCGCCATCCAAAGCTCAGCAAGAAATTGGAGCTACAGGTAATGCCCACCCATGGTGACAGGCCAGGGTGACAAGGAGCAGTTGGAGACCAGGACAGGCCCTCAGCAGGGACCCCAGCATAGTGCAGGTTTGGCAGATCTCCCGAGGAGACTGGGGAGCTGGGAGCCTACAAGGGAACACCCCAGGGAAGGGGTGGGACGCTACTCTCACCCCTGCCAGGCCCCTTCTCCCCACAACCTGCATGTGCACACGGAACCCAGCAGCCTGGAAACTCTGGTGGCCCGGGGGAGCACAGAGTCCCCTGAAACCCTCTGGACTTGAGCTCCTCAGACCCCATACTTCAGTGAGCCCAGTCTGTCCCTGACCTTGCTCTTGAGACAGGATATTTCCTCCTCGTAGCCCAAGCCACTTGGAGGTGCTCTGCATGCACTTAGACAACTGTGGGGCTGGGCACTCAGGGCACTGGATTGGGTGGGGGACAGGGGTCGCAGGCACAGGCTGCAGGCTCATCCCCACAAGCCCACCCAGGTAGGGTGTCTCCCTCAGGTGGAGAGAGCCCTGAAGTCTGGAAATGCTCTCATGATAAAAACAAACGTGTCTTTCCCGTCCTGTTTAGAGTTTCAAAAAAGTTATTGATTGTATCATTTCGTGCCTTGGAAACCTTTCAAGATTTCCCAATCTTCTTATGTTCTAGGGTGCTCGTCCCATTTGAAACATTTTCTAGAATGTCAATAAAAGTTTTTAAAAAACATTTTCTACCGCAAAACCGTTGTCTTCCTTTTCATGTGAAATGTAGGTTTTCAATTCCTTTCCTCTGATGATTCTCTGTTTTATCAGGTTCCCTAGTGCTTACAGAAAGAGCCCATAAATAACTCTGGGTAAGTGCCTCAACTTTAGTTAACTGCCTCCTGTCATGAATCTGATTTACAACAAGAGGAACCAATGGCGTCTGGAGCAAGATAAGGATTCGGGCTAACAGATCCCCCCACACACCTAAGTTTTGGTTGTCATGTTCCCTGGGAAAAGCTGGAACCATCTTTACCCCTCAAACAATATTTAACTATTTTACTCCCATCCAACAACTACATAAGTCCTGAGAACAAAGGCCTCGCTCCCTTAGCTCTTGGCTCTCTGGCCATCAGCCTCAGGCCACCCTGGCACTGGCGGCCTGACCTTCAGGCACTCCCACTCGCACTTTTGCCTCCCTGCTGTGCCCTGAACCTAGGCCTTTCACACCCTCCCCTCCAACACAGCTAGGCTTTTTCTCTTCCCTGGAAATGAATGATGACTAATAAACCCTGCTTGCACACTAATAAGTTTGCTGCTGTGCAATTCTTTACATGTGTTGGCAAGAGTAGCCAGGTCTCTCCCGTCAACAGAGTTGGTGCTGAAACCCGGGGACCCTGACTTGGATCCCACCCTTCGTCTCCAGCCGTTTGGAATGCAGCGAGTATGGTCTCCCCCCGCACCGTCGTCCTGCCTTTCTCCCCTCTGGGACAGAGGAGATGCTTCACTGTGGGGGTGGGACACAGGAGCGTGCTGAGCCTACATTTGGAGGTAGAAACAATGAAATCTGAAATGAGTGCTCGGGCTCTGCCTCGGCTCCGAAAACTAACGGGGCACTTCCTCCTTCCGGGCCCCAGTTCCCGGTGTCCCTACGTGAGTGGGTCCCTGCAGAGGTGTCTGGAACCAACCTTAAGAGTTGCAGGAGCCTCGTAGGGAACTCCAGTCACGGTAATGTAACTTGGTCCCATCCGGGGACGTGCAGAATAAGGGCTGGTCACCCAGCACTCCGATGCCCCCTGGCTGTCTGAGACAGTTGGGAGAACCGGAAACACGTAGGAGAAGTGGGGATGACCAAAGGGTAACAGCCTTTGGGAGCCCTGCTCCGAAACACCACACTTGGACCCACTACGTGGATTCCTTAGCCGTTTCTGTCTCCAAACCTGGACGGGAGAAAAGCCGGTTTGAATTACCGGCCTGTTGTGAGCTTGCAGCATCTCTCTCCACCCCAGGTGGCTTCTAGCACCTCAGTTTGCATCCAAATACCTCTTGCACGAAGTGTACGAAGGGGTAATGTTCCATCTGCTGGGCCAATGTCTTGCTTTCTTGCCCACAAAAAGTTGCTGCACTCCACGGACATGGGTAGAGCATTTAAAAGACACAGGAGCTTTTGCCTCGACGTGGACTGGGGCAGAACGCTGGGTTTCCCGCCAGCCACAAGCAGAAGTTCACGCAAGGAGAGGCACACTGTAAGGCAGTCACAGTCGCATCCTTGTGGCACCTTCCCCACTCAGGTTTAGTCTTCGAGGCGAGGGAGCAGGACTTTAGCCTGTGGTGGGAAGTCCTGGCTTTTCCAGGTCCTGTTCTCCTTACTAGGCCTTTTCATTCCAATCTGCCTCACTCGTGTGTCTTTTTCCCCTTCTCTGACCGCTGTATTTACATCTCTACCACTCCCCTGTCTATCTGCTTTACAAAGTAATTGCTGTGTTTGTTTCACAGCTGAGCAGCCATCTAATCCCCTAAGGCCAGGCCTTGATCACTATTTCGCAGCAGGAGGCGACACTGTTCCTTACCTGCCTAACCCAAGCCTTGCATTCAACTTTAGCTGCAGATAGGGCTTGGCCCCCGCTATGCCCACGTTGCCTAGGAACAAGGGTACAAGGAGGGAAAATCTCACTTACTCCCAGACTGTAGAACTCAGAGGAAGCAAAAACTGGTAAGTCTTGGATACCCAGTACCTTCTAGACCTAGGAGCTACTAGGGCCTGTGAATGATAGGGTAATTAACTCACTAGTCAAACAACAGCAGGGTGCCTGCTTCTCCAACCACTGTGGGGAAAGTGAGGTTTAAACTCAGGCATTTTTCAGCTGCGTCTGAGGCCTGAGCCTGATATCCCCTCGGTGTCAGGCCTCTGCCCTAAACGGAGCAGGGGGCGGGCACTCAGGATGTTGAGAAACTGCAGCTTAGAGCAATTTCCGGATATTGAGAAACTGCAGCTTAGAGCACTTTCCCCCTTTCTAGAGGGGCCGTTTTTTCAGCCGAGCTGCTCCTGAGGCCTGAGCCCGTGATCTCAGCCTACTTCCCAGCTCACTCACCCGCTCCTCCACCACACAATGTATTTTTACAGAGGTAGGCTTTCCTTTCCTCCTTAGGCACCTTCTGTGTTTTAATCCAATAGACCCCACGCCCTCAGCCGCCACACCGGAGTGACCCAGGGCCACACAGGTGGCAAATATTTCGCCACGGTAAGGACCTCTCTTACTGGATTGAACGGTAGCATATCAGCCTCCAGTCCTTGCAGGAAATATATTAGTGCCATCCCCTCTCCCCGACTCCTCGCAGGAGAGGACCCAAACTTACAAAAGCCTTGAGATCTGCAAAAAGAGTGCAGTTCAATCAAAGCTGCCAACCTCACCAGTAGCACAGGAGTTACAAACAGTGTGGGGCAAGCTTAGCTCTTGATCTTTTGCTAGCCATTGCATCATGCCTCTTGTCGCCAGAGACGTCTGGTAGCTTTGCGGTGGGGAGACGGGGACGCCGTACATCCCACTAGTCGGCTCCTGGAGCAAAGACAGGGGAAGGGATCTTGAAGGCTAGGAGTTCTAGTTTTAGTCTTTTGCTGGTCAGAGCATTAGGCTTTTCCTAGGTGTACCACAGACCAACTGGGAAACACACCCTCTATCCTTCCTGGATCCCCGTTGGGATGCATCCTGAGAAACTGGGACAAGTCTGACCCTGAGTGTCTCAAGAAAAAGACACTGATTTTCTTGTGTAACACAGCTAGGCCTCAATATAAGTTAGGAGAGAGGGAGACATAGCCTGAAAATGGGAGTAGCAACTACAACACCCTACTCCGGCGACATCTACTCTGTGAGAGGCTAGGCAAGTGGTCGGAGCTTCCCTGAGTACAAGCTCTGTGTGTGGGTGGGGGGGGGGGAGAGGTCTCAGGCGGCATCTATTTGTTCTGGGTCAAAGGGAACATCTCCTTAGGGTCCACCTACCAATGATATTCTAAATGACCCCCTTTTAAGTTCCACCCCTGTCTCTCAGGGGAAGCAAGGCAGGCTTCCCCACCTGTCTCTTAGGGGGAATCTAGCAGCCTCAGAGCCCCAGACATCAACCCCTGAGTCGACAATTACAACTTCTCCTCCACCCTACTCCCCCACGTACCCAAAGTTAGCAAAGGAAGAGAAGGTATAAGGCATGGAAATACAATTTTATTGAATATTCCAAGGACAAGAATTTTCCATCACGCTTTATATTTTTATGCTGACCTGATCCCTCCAGAATTTGGCATTCTGAAGGAGTGAAGACATATGGTTTCTATTCATAAAACCAATAGACCAGTTGCGAATGGTTTTGTCAACCAAGACTTTGCCTGGAATGTCACACCCGAAGGAGGCGTGCCTGGGCTCTGGTTGTCACTAAAAAGCCTTGAGGAACTGGGACTGAATTTCAAGGCTAGTAAAAGCCCACTGGACAAAGCCTGGTACCTTGGGTGGAGAATGATTGTGGCTGCTTTGGAGAAAGGCTCTATCATTAGTGCTGTAAAAAGTGCTGCATGTTTCTTTAAGAAGAAACAGCTTTGGGAGCCAATGTGTGTCTCTAGGGAATGAAATACGTGTGACCCCTGAACCACAGTTGCCTTCTTCTCTGCACCTTAAGGTGAATACCATCATACATTGAAACGATCCGTTAATGGAAAATTACTCCTACGCAGTTCTGCTTACATACCATCCAATGCCGTTGATGGGGAAAGCAAGAACATGAAATATGAATTAAATGTCTTTAAACACAGTGCAGTCTGTGGCCTGTTTTTGTGCTGAGGTCTGTGTGACATCTTGCCTGGGCTTTGTGACCTGGGCCCTAGAGGGCAGCCTGGGTGGCTGGACCTGGAGGGGGACAGGAGGGGACCCCTCTGGGGGAGAGGGAAGAGCCACCTGCCCAGGCACGGGAGGCTGGCTTGGCGTGAGGGAAGGCATGCAGTGAGAGAGAGCAGGTCAAAGTCTAAAACTGGGGAGTTGAAGTCTTCAGTGGCTTTGCTGACCTGCTGCCTCAGAGAAAAATCTGCAGGAAGGCTGAGTCTACAAAGCTCTGTGGGTTGTTTGAGGGGCCACCCCGAGCAGAGGGAGGGACGTGGAGCGGGGCACAGAAGAAATGAGGACCAAGAGGATATGGTGAAGGAAAATCGGTTCCAGAGAAACCTGCCAAAGGCTTCCTCACCTTTTCATTTGTGTCACTGGCACCCAGGAAGCCGGGACCCGCCCCTTCTGAAAGCACTGTCAGCTCTTCCTCTGGTGGCTGAGTCATGAGCTACCTGCCTCTGTGTCCAGTTTTGAAAACCGGACTGATCATGCATGTTCTTTGAATACCCAACTATCGAATCATCATTGGTTTAGCGTGCAGCCAGCAGCTCTGGGGGCAAATGCAACCACAGACAGGCTCAGGGGCGAGTGAAAGGCACAGTATCTGACACAACTGTTTTATGTAGGAAGAAACGAAACCATGCAGAGAGCTATGAAACCTGGGAAAGATCCTGCCCCACCTTTACAGCAGGCACCTAAGGTCCTGGCCCCCAACCTTCACTCACCCCTTTCCTCACTCCCTTGTGCTCAGCTAGCTCCAAGGACACCCTGCCTCTGTCCCTTCCAGCAGGCCCCCCAACACTCAGCACCAGCTACTCCTCAGTCCCCACTTGGTGTCTTTCTCATGAGCAACTACTGCCCTGTTTGGCCCTGAGATCCAAAGTCCTGGGATACTGGGAAGGTGACATTTTGCTTGTCTAAGGCACTTTGGGGCCGGGATGAAACTGCCAAGCCCAGACCCGCCTTGGGGAAAGAGCAGCGCCAGGCTCACCTGGTCTGAGCAGGACACTGACAACCCCGGCCGGCCCTCTGCAATCCAGGATCCCTGGGTTCTGTCTGGCCTGCAAGTTCTCATGCGAAACCAGCCTTCCTGTCTTTTCAAGGCTCCCTGGGCTGAAGTTTTATACTTCTCACATCGGACACCAGGTGCCCAGGTTTCTCCCTCCCTTGAATCTCCTCCAGCCTCCCTCTTCAGCTTTCAGCCAGCCCTGGTCCCCGCCCTCCCCGTCACTCCTGGCTCCCTGGGGGGTGGTGTTTAAGGACGTGTTCTTTGCATTTTGAATCATGCTGCCAAGGAGCTCAAGTCCCTCTTCCTGTTCTGTCTTTGTGCTTAAAACCACTTTAAAAAAATCCATCTGCTTCCAATATATCCTCAAAGTAGAGCTCATTGATATTGGTGTGTTGGTGGTTTAGAAAGTGTCTTTTTGCAAATCATTCACTGCCTGGTTCAATTTTCTCTTCTTGTTTTTTCCTCTTTGTTTATAAGAAATATATCTCCTTCCAGCATCTCTTTTTAGTCACAAATATTGATGTTGGTAAATAAGTGTTGGTGATAGCAAAATGTATTTTTGCATTGTACGGCATCACCCCCTCCCCCTCTCCCCCACACAAGTTCAAGTTCAAGTTCAAGTCACTCCACCAGATCAGTTCTCCTTTTCAGTCATAAGTACTGATATTGATACTGAAGTGCTAATGGTATTTGTCCTCTTTTTATGAATATCATTATTTTGAAGGTTTACAAACACTTCTAAAAAAAATCTAAAAAAATCAATTGTCTTTCCACCATCTGAATGCTGTTCTAACATTAAGGTTAATACATTAATAAGTGAAATGTTGGCGGCGATGGGTCTTTCACACTGTGCCTCGCCCCCCTGCCAGGCTCACGGGGCACTTTCTGTTTTGTCCTTGTTTCAAACACTTTGAAGAGATCTGTGTCATTCCAGTATCTCAAGTTCCCACACGGGTACTGGTCTGGGAAGTCTTGATGGCGAAGAGCCTTTTTCACTGGGAGCCGTTACACCGACGGGCTCGGGTCTCTTCCTGTTCTGTCCCTTTGTCTGCGAGCACTTGACCAACACCTGTTTGCTTCCAGTACCTTTCTCCAGGCCAGAACTTTCAAGATGATAAATGCACTGTGGGAGGTAAAGAGCGCGTCTTTTGCACTGTGAGTCAGTCCCCTGCCAGGTTCCTATCACCGTCCCTCTCTCATCTTCTTTAACTCGTTAGAGAGACCGGGTCTTCTTCCCGTGCATCTTCTGTAGGCCCTAGTGGTGAGCATGACGAGTAAAGTGTTGGTGGTTGGAGGGTGAGTGGAGGCGGTCTGGCTTCCTCACCCAGGTGTCTCTGTTACTAAGGGAAGCAGTGTTCCCATAGCTTTGAAGGCACCTGATAACTGGTGTTCTCACAGCCTTGAGACTGGGTCCGATAAACTGTTCCCATAACGTGAAGTGGGCTCACATGCGCAGAATATTGTGTTATGTGATGTTCTGGCTGTTTTCAGCTTTGTTCCCCTCTGGTATTTCCAGGTAGGGGCTTCCCACTAGAGAGATCACAGCCTGTGGCGTTTGTGTCTCACCCACCAGGAATAGAGGCACGCAGAGCATCCCCATGGCCCCACCCATTTTCTTCCATCCCCGGAGGCAAGGAGGCAAGAGCGGATCTGCCCGGCCTTGACCGGTTACAACACCATGGTGAAGCCAGTGTCTTCTGCACTGTGAGTCATTCCCCTGCATGGCTCAAGTCTCCCTTACCGTTATTTTTTGTTTGTGAACACTGTAAAGAAATCTGTCTTTTCTGGTATCCTAATGCAGTTCCAGCACTAATGCTTATGTGTATAGTGTTGATGGTGAAGTGTCTTTTGCACTGAGAGTCATTCCCCTGATAGACTCAAGTTTCTCTTCTTATTCTGCTCACGGAAAAAAACTTTAGGGGTGCCCAACCTTTTGGCATGTCTGGGCCACACTGGAACTCGAAGAGTTGTCTTGGGCCACACATTAAATACACAAACACTAACGAAAACTGATGAGCACAAAAAAGGTTTTAAACAAATTTACGGTTCTGTGTTGGGCTGCATGCACACAGAAATCTAGCTGCTTTCAGAATCTCCTTGTAACGGGGAGTACTGACGTTGGTAAACATGCTGATGTTGAAGAATAACGTGTTCTTTTGTGTTAAGTCATTTTCCCGCCATGCTGAAGTTTCTCTTCTTGTTCCGTCCTCTTTACTCACACACACCTCAGAGAACGCAATCCCTCTCCAGTATCTTCTTTTCAGTCACAGGTATTGACATTTACACGGAATTGTCCCCAGTGAATATAGTTTTCTCTGCATTGTCTGTCACCTCATTCCTCCACGTTCAAGTCCCTCTGCCAGTTCCGCTCTCCTTGTTTGCAAACACTTTCTGAAAACCTTTTCCCAGCATCTCTCTGTTCAGTCACAAAGATTGATAAATGAAATGTCGCTGATAAAGTGTCCTTCCGCATTGTACATTATCCCCTCCACACACACAAACTCAAGTTATAGTCACTCTGCTAGTTCTGATTTTTTAAAACATTTTATCTATTTATTTTTAGACAAAGGGAAAGAGAGGGAGAGAAACATCAATGTGTGGTTGCCTCTTGTGCACCCCCCACTAGGGACCCAGCCCACAACCCTGGTATGTGCCCTGACTGGGATTCAAACCAGCGACCCTTTGGTTTGCAGGCCGGCACTCAATTTACCAGCCCACACCAGCCAGGGCTGATTTTTTTTTTTAACAAACAATTTAGAGGGGGTATGAGAGTGCTCACCCAGATGGAGCAGAACAAGCATGGATTCCATAGAAACAAATGGACGGTCATAAGTTATTTTTGGATTATTGAGGGGAGAGAAACCCGAGTCAAGAGGCTTTCCCTCCTGCCTCAACTCTTGTCTCACTTGCGAGATGTGAATTCAGTGAGAGACAAACACGTATAGTGGGAAAACAATAGCAAGTCTATCTATAAAACATAGACGAGAACAAAGCTGCAAGTAGCCACCCGGCTGGTCTAAATCCCCCACATACAGAGGAAAGAAAGTTGTTAGTAAGTTCGTTCTGTACACTTGAGCCAAGGCTACAAGTGGGCACTCAGCTAACCAAAGTACACCAGCTTTTGGGGTTCGGGTGTTACATACCTCAGCTGGCTTCTAGGTTCCCCTCCACCCCCACCTTGGGCATAACGTACAGCTACAGACCCTTTCTCCCTCAGCTAGTGAAGGCTCTTTGTCTCAGTGACACTGTTACAGAAGCTCCCTTTCCCAGCAGAGTCTCAAGGACCCCCACCCCCTTCCTGTAAGACTCCTGCTTGTGACGTTCAGGACGCCCCGCAGTCTTGGGGAGATGGTTACGAAGTCCCCTTCCCTCAGCACAGTCTCAAGGACTCCTCCCCTCCTGCGCTGTTTTGCTCGTCACGCCCAGGGCGCCCAGCAATGTCATCAAGCCAAGCTCAGAACTGCTGAGTGAACTGGGGAGACGCATCTTATTCCCAAGATCCTTCTATGTGTTTGCAGGCGGCAGTCAGTAGTTCATCTTTTTTTACGGCTTGTAGAATTCCTTCGCATACGTGCGCCACAGCTTCTCCACCCAGTCCTCTCTCGGATGACGCTGAGGCTGTCTCCATGTCTTGGCCCCCGTGAATCATGCTGCAGTGAGTGTAGGTGTGCAGACATCTTTCTGAATAAATGTTTTCAAATTTTTGGAGTGGATACCCAAAAAAAGGGGTTGCTGAGACATGTGGGACATCTATTTTTTATTCTTGAGGACCCTCCCTACTGCTTCCCATGTGGCTGCACCAGTTTACATTCCCACCGGCAGTGAAAGAGGGGTCCTCTTTTCCACAACCTCTCCAACACTTGTTACTTACTCTCTTACTGATGAAGCCACTCTAACAGGTGCGAGGTGGTATTTCATTGTGGTTTTGACTTGAATTCCCCCAATCGCTAGTGAAGTTGAATATGTGTTCTTGTTTGTTTGTTTGTCTTTCACTGACAGACGTCACCTGTCTGGTTCACTACTCTGTCCACAACACTTTGAATAATTCTTGAACATAGCAGCTGTTCAATAAATGTTTGATGCAAAAATAATGGGAAGAACACAGGCTGTAACATGTACATAGAAATAGGGCTCTCAACTATGGGACACTGACACAATGGAATACTACTCAGCTGAAAAAGAAGAAAAATTCACCCTTTGCAACAGTATAGATGGACCTGGAGAACATCATGCTAAGTGAAATAAGGTATTCAGAGAAAGACAAATACCATATGATTTCACTTCCACATATGTGGAAGCTAGTGAACAAACTGAACTAACAAGCAAAATAGAGACAGACTCATAGATGGAGAGCAGGATGACAGCTAAGCAGCAGGAGGTTAGGGGGTGGAGGGATCAAGCAAAAAGAATAAACAACTCATGGACGCAGACACAGTGTGGTGATTGCAGGGGGTGGGGGTGGGTATAAAGGGACTAAATGGTAATGCAAAAAAAATACAATAAAAATATTCAAAAAGACCTGAATGGCATATCTCAGTGGATTTAGTGCGGGCTGCGAACCAAAGCATCGCAGGGTCGATTCCCAGTCTGGACACATGCCTGGGTTGCAAGCCACGGCCCCCAGCAACTGCACATTGATGTTTCTCTCTATACATCTCTTTCTCCCTCCCTTCCCTCTCTAAAAATAAATAAATAAGATCTTTTAAAAAATAATCAAAAAGATATATTTTTAAAAATTTTGAGACAAATAGGGTTTTTCTTTCTTTCTCCTGCACCTGTTAGAAGGAAATTGATAGTTGGATTATTTTTCAATTTGCGTTTGCTTTTCTTTTTCACCCAAGAATTTGCCTTGAGCTTTTTCTGCATCAATTTATAGACACCAAACTCGTTTAGTTACCATCAACCCACAGTGTCCAGGAATGTGTATGAGGAGAGGACTGGGTGAGTTCAGGGATCAGAGAAGGATGCCTGTGGCCCCCCTGGGCCTGCATGTCTAGAACTCAACCACTTCACTCAGCAATTTCTCCCCCATACCCGCCTTTACATGAAATTTCCTTAGGCCGAGTGACCATAGAGAGAGGCGGACAATTCCATCATTCCATCATTGCATCAAGAGTTTACTAAGGAGTTAGCACACCTAGGGAATAAAAGCATCTGATTTTTTTTTTTTTTCAAAAACAGGCTTTCTGAAGGGAACTTAGAATCGAGGAGCAGCAATGGCAAGATGGCATGGGTATCCCCCGCCCGCTTGGCAGGCGCCAAGGGGTCACATAGAAAAGGGCAGGGTGGGTAGGGTGCTGGGGCGAAACTGGACCCAGACCAGGGGGCAGTACCCACATACTTGCCCAGGGCAGGGAGAAGTCTGTTGCAAGAAACCAGCACAAACCAGCACACCTAGGGCATGGGACGGGGCCCACTAGACGGTCTCTGAGGGTGCTAGGAAGCAATCTCTCTCTGGACCGGACCTCGCTGGACCTAGCTTAAGGGTCCAGCAACGGTCATGTCATGGAATAGCCTCTCCTCCACATCATTATTTGTTTGTTTGTTTGTTTGTTATCCCCCCAATCTCTGCCCTGTCAACTCCCTGCCATCCCTAACACAAGGGGAAATGCATGGTCAGATTACAAGTCAATTGGCATTCTTCTCCCTCCTGAGAAGCCACCTTGCTTATTCATAGGCAACGCACTCTTTATTGTGGGAGCAAAAGGACGGGAAATGAAGGGTGTCCAGGTTGCTAACTTAATGCACTCACTGCGTTTGGTCCTCCTCAGTGTGTGTGAGATACACACTACTGTCCTCATGTTAGAGTGATGGAAATGAGCCGCAGTGCAAGAGATTCGGGGTAATTTGGGGGAGTAGCAGATGTGGAGCCAGTTGTGAACTTTGCAGGCTCTCCTGAGCCATGTCAGGAGTGGCATCCAGGCACTCGAGCCCAAACTCTCCACCCCCCCGGAGGCACTAGGTCTGCTTCGCTGAGTGAGGAGTTCTACTGAAAATACGAGGGGGGGCCCAAAAAACTCAGAATTTATTTATTTAAAAATATGTACTTATTCTTACATGTTCAAACTTCGACCACCTTCAAAGTACTCTCCATGCTGATGCACTACACCTGTTGAGACACTGTTTCCCACGGCTCAAAGCAGCTTTGAACTCGTTGATTTTGATACCTTCCAGGGCTTCCGCCTTTTTTGGCTTGTTTCACCTCTTCCACATCAGCAAAATGTTGTCCTTTAGGACTTTTTGCATCGGGGAAACAAAAATAAAATCACTCTGAGCAATACTCGGTGAATAAGGAGGGTGGGGCACAGGGGTCATGCCATTTTTGGTCAAAAACCACTGAACACAGTACAAAGTGAGCGGGTGCACTTGAAAATCACTCATCATGAAATGGGCAAACGCATTGAAAGAGTCTTCCAAAAACTTCACTGAAACCAAATCCAGCCTCTCACAACAACGCCAGCTGGTACAGTGATGCAGATGGGTTCCTAGAACACTCACCTAGCGGGAGAGGCCCGTATTACAAAGGGGCCTGCCCTCACAATGATAATTCCATTTTTTGGGGTCCCCCCTTGTATGCCCTGATTGTATGATTTTCCCCCCATGTTTCTCCCTGACCTTCACAGCTAGGTACTGTAGAACACAAAATCAAAAACCAGAACCAAATCATGAGCTTGACATCAATTTAAAACTTTTTGATAGCAAAGGCACCATAAATAAAATTAAAACGTGAAAGCCAAGCAGGGTAAAAATGTTTTAAATCTACCTATTTTATTACCCTTAAAGTATAAAAAGGTGCCCTGGCTGGCGTAGCTCAGTGGATTGAGCGCAGGCTGTGAACCAGGCATCGCAGGTTCGATTCCCAGTCAGGGCACATGCCTAAGTTGCAGGCCATGTCCCCCAGCAACTGCACATTGATGTTTCTCTCTCTCTCTCTCTCTCTCTCTCCCCCTCTCTCTCTCTCTCTCTCTCTCTCCCTCCCCCCTCACTTCCCTCTCTAAAAATAAATAAATAAAATCTTAAAAAAAAGAAAGTATAAAAAGGCCTTCCACATGTATAAGAATTAAATGCCATGGAGGAAAAATTAACAAAGACGCACGAAGGCAGTTGATAAATGAAGACATACAGATAGTCAATGATCGCATGCAAAGATCATTATCCTTGATAATCGACAGCAATTACCAATTTAAACTACATGTCTTTAAATACATGTACTCTTGCTATATGTTATATGTAACACGTCAGAATAAATTAGCTTTTAGCCCATCAGATTGCCAAAAATGTATCAGCTCCGTTTCAAACGAAGAGGCTGGAGAGCCAGCGTAGTGTAAGCTCCACTTCCGGGCCAGCCCCAGGAGCCCCGATCTCCACGAGTGGGGTGTCCTGCTCATACCCTCTCCCCACTTCCCACCTCCACTGTAGTCCTTTTACCCATCCAGGGGCTCCTGTGACCCTCCTGAGTTTCACGGACAGCCCCACAACCTCCCACCATGGTCCCCTGCAACTGGGTTTTCTGGGCTCTGTTCCGCCCCCAGCACCGTCCTTGACCCTGCCATCTCTCCTCTGGCCAGGTGTGGATACCTGCCCTGCGACCGGGAAGTGCAACGTCAGTCCGCTTACGGTTTGTACTTCTCCCTCCTGGGGCCTCCCCCGTGGAGACAGGGCATTCCCAAAGCCTTCCCGGGGTGCTTAGCCCCAGAATTTCAGCCTTTCAACCCCAACGCCCCCTATTTGGTGAACTCCACCCAAGCGGCCGACCCCTGGCGCCTATGGCCCCCATAGACTTCTCTTCCTCCAGTACTCCCCCACCTGGGGCCCCCTCCCCTTGGGTGTAGCCCCTCACTCTGAGCCTCACAGTAGAGGGGAGTGAGCTCAGAAACAAACAGCAATGCTGCATGGACCCTATTTGCTCACACTGTGTGTATGAGGGTTTTAAAATTTTTTTGAGATATAATGGCCATATAAAATTATATTAGTTTCAATGGTACAACATAGTGATTTGATATTTGTATATATTGGAAATGATCCTTATCACAAGTCTACTTAACATCCAACACCACAAATAGTCATAAAATTTTTCCTTGTGTTGATAAATATTAAGATCTACTCTCTTAGCTGCTTTCCAATACATATTACACTGGCATCAACTATAGTGACCCCTGTACCGGGTAGATGGCGGTGATCTTCCCCGGGGCATCTTGGAAGAAGCCTGTGGGGGAGGAGATGGGCCTCCACTCATTTGCTGGCCAGAAGGGTGCAGGATTTCTGGGGATGGTCGATTAGTAAGTGCTGTACTGTCCAGTCACTGGGGCGTACTCCTGAAAACAATACAATAATGTACATCAACTGTAACTGAAAAATAAAACATAATTTAATTTAAAAAATGTTAAGCCCATCCAAAAGCTGCCTTCACAGAAACATCTACAACAATATTTGCCTAAAAATCTGGGCACCATGGCCCAACAAAATTGAGACATATAATTAACCATCATGCCCCGGTCCCACCTCTGCCCGATGAGCTCCCTGGAGCAATCCTCCCCATTCTCCTGCCACCTCCCCACCAGGCTAGGCTGACCCTGAGGCTCTCCCCTGGCCTTGTCTACCCAAAGAGGCCCACAAAACTTCAGCTCTCCCTTCCTGGACTGTTCTGGTTTTGGACAGGTGTATCTCATCACTTTGGCAGCTCCCAGAAATACATTTTCCTCAAGAGCCCCTCCACATGGCGTCAAGGGCTGTTGGCCGTGCCTGTGGGATAGAAGTGGACCTCCCTGTCCCCTCCTCCTGCTCCTCCTCCCTTGCACCATAGCCGGCCTGCACCAGGCGGGAAGCCAGCCTTAGAGAGGAGCCCATTGCCCTGCTCTATTTTCTTCCAGAGATGTACACCAAGTGAAGTCACAGTGTTGTTCTACTTGTTTATAGTTTCCCTCTCTCCTACCACAATCTAAGCTCCAGGAAAGCAGGGACTGGACCTCCATGGCCCACCCCACCACCCAGCACAGAGAGGCTCAGAATATTTGTCGATAGAACAAAAAACAATTATTTAATTTCTCCTTTGCGCGGCCCATGCTGTGCCAAGCTGTGCACATGAGCTAGTTCATCAGTTTACAGTGTCTGGGGATGTCCACACTCATGCCCAGCACCTTCGCTCCCCTCTCCTTCCCAGCTAGGCCCTCCCTTCCCCAAGGAAAAGAACCACCTTCCTTCCTCTCTCTTGGCGTCTGCTCACAGATAACATGAGACTGCACATAGGGAACCCTGAAGATTCCACCAAGAAACTACTAGACTTGATAAAAAATTCAGTAAAGTAACAGGGCGCAAAATTAATAACCGGAAATGAGTTGCATTTTTATATTCCAACAATGAACTATCAGAAAAGGAAAATAGGAAACAATTTCATTCACAATTGTTTTAAAAAAATAAAATACCTACAAATAAATCTATCCAAGGATCTAAAAGATTTTTAATCTAAGAAAACAGAACTGGCAGAGTGACTTAAAGGAATGGGGTGGCTGAGAATGCAAAGAAAACTCTATTTAATAACAGCAATTTAGTATCAACATCAACAGTTTGGACTAAAGCCCTGGCTGGTGTGGCTCAGTGGACTGAGCACCAGCCAAAGAACCAAAGGGTTGCTGGTTCGATTCCCAGTCAGGGCACACACCTGGGTTGTGGGCCAGGTCCCCAGTAGGGGGCGTGCAAGAGGCAACGACACATTGATGTTTCTCTCCTCTTTCTCCCTCCCTTTCCTTCTCTAAAAATAAATAAATAAAACATTTAAAAAGTTTTTGGACTAAAGAGGAGATACTAGACAAAGACAGATTTTTCTAAAATGTTTGGAAACAAAGAAGATAGAACCAGAAGAGGGACTTTGACCAGGTGAGGGAATGATTGGCAGTACAAAAGACACCTCGTCAATAATTTATTTATCAACATTTTGGCAAGAAAGATTTGCTCAGGACCCAGGGCCTCACCTTTCAATCCCAGACACATAGATCCAAATATTGATAAATTTCTCTTCTCTCCTAGTCTCACTGTTAACCTTCTGGAGCCCGCCCACCACTGCCCAGCTCACTGCTGAGTCAGTGCTGCCCAAAGTTGCCGAGGGAAGGGTGTGCTTCTCCCTCTCCGCAGTCGGCCTGAGAATCTTGCAGACTCTGCCTGGTGCAGGGGAAACTATGTGTGACAACCATTCTGTTTTATCATGTGCAACAGACACAAGAAATTACACCCAGGACTGCACACAGCACTCAAGAGACAATGTACTCCAGTGCGTCCCTACTGTTCCAGAAGGTCACCATGAAGGACACAGGACACTATACTCTATAAGCCATAAAGAAAAATTTTCAGCCCTGGATGGTGTGGCTCAGTGGATTGAGTGCCAGCTGGTGAACCAACAGGTTACTGGTTCGATTCCCAGTCAGAACACATGCCTGGGTTGTGGGTCAGGTCCCCCTAGGCCAGGTCCCCAGTAGGGGTGCATGAAAGGAAACCACACATTGATATGTCTCTCCTTCTCTTTCTTCCTCTCTTCCCCTCAGCCTATAAATAAATAAATAAATAAATAAATAAATAAATAAATAAATAAATAAATCTTTTTAAAAAAGGAAAAATTTTCAGAATGAAGAAGGAAGTGGACAACTCCATGTATACCATGAGTGATTGCTCTCTGACCTCTGAGTGTATGGAGGGGTGAATTCTACTCACAATCAGGACTGACAGCCCTGGACTCAGCCTCCATCCCCTTCTGAGTCCCAGGCTGGGGCTGGGCATTTAGTGCAGGACACACAGTGGAGACAAACTTCCTAAGATCAGAGCCCCCTCCCCAGATTCCAGCCCTGCACACACTCTCTACAGACAGAGTACCAGTCTGATGGGAGAAACTCAGCAGAGAGAGACCAGTCTCAGTCCAGCCCCAATAGACCATGAGCAGCAGCTGATCTGAGTCCCTGGGGGTCTGTCTGCAGCCACAGCCCCTTCCCCTCTCCACCCCAGGGGCCTTATGTGGTGTGTGTGGATCCCTAGACCAACCACTGGCTCAGATCCATTCTCATTAGGCTTCCACAGCTCAGAGGTAAAGATTCTGGCCTGCGAAGTGAAAACACTAACCTGTTTTCATTCCAGAACCAAAGTACCTGTAGTAACGATCAGAGTCAGTGCTGGGAATGCCTAGGCCTCCCCCTCAGGTGGCCGATCCACACCTCTCTGCCCTGGACTGAAATCCCTTCTTTGCTTCCTGATGTGTTAGTGTCACTCCCACTGGATGTGAAAGGAAGGACTTTGCCTCTCACTCCTCACTCCACACCTGCAGCCAGCTCAGGGACCAGCACTCACTTCCTCTTTCATGGAAGAGAGAGAAGTGAACAGTGAATTAAGGAATGAATGAATGATCTAAAATCTCTTCACACACAGGAAACTAAGTGCAGAGTCCTTGGAATTCTGGCCACACAGGACATTATCTGTGTCCCTCCAGGAGCTGAGACCCATGTCTCAGACCCTCTGCCTCTCTCTAGAGAAGTATCCCTATTCCTGCAATCAAAGGAGAGCTCATTTCAAACTAAGATGACTTTCCAAGAGAAAAGGAAAAGGAAAGAACACTCCTTAACTCTTTAATGAGGCAGCATAACCTTCATGTCGACACCAGACCAGCAGAGAATGAGGGAGTGGAAGTGCAGGCCCTTCTCACCCACAGAGATGAAACATCCCTAAAGGAAATGCTGCCAAGATCCATCAGGACTTACCAAGTTGACTTTGGTCCCAGGAATGCAAAATGGGCTTATGAGTCACAAACTGACTATTGCCTTTTACCACATTTACAGGTTAACTAGAAAATAATATATAGTGACAACAAGAGAGGCAAAGTGGCCCTGTGACGACACTCCACACCCACTCGCACTGGGACAAAGCAGACACCCATGGCAAAGGAGGAGAAGAGGGGAGCCCCTTGGCCTGAGGAAGGGCCCACAGCGCTGCAGCCCCCAGACACCCTGGATAGTCCCTGATGTGTCTCGCTGATCAGACTGGTGGGAAGCTGTCTGTGCTCACCCCCTGGACTCCAAGCCTCTGGGCCTCCACCTCCTACAAGACTAACCCAGGGGGACAGCCACAGGTCAGGGTCAGAGCCACAGTCAGGCTGGTGACAGAGCCCTGCTTGGGGTCAGAGTGTCCAGAGGAGACCTGGGCCTCAGGGAGGGCAGCTCCCTGGGTGGAGGACCAAGCTCACAGCTCAGACCTCAGACCAAAGACGGGAGGAGCTGGTGCTTGGGTCTCCTAGAAGTGACTGTGAGGTGACCTCAGGCCTGTGACACACAGCAGGTTTCCTGAGTGCACCAGAGACAGAAAGGAGCTGCATGGGCCACTGTTCTTGTAGCTGATTGGGGCAAACAAGGAAACTGTGAGCTGCCTATTGGCTGGCCAGCACCGACCCAGAGCTGGTACTTATCCAGGGACAACTCAGGGAGGGGTGGACAGGCTCCTCTCTAGTGGGGGAAACTCTAGGTCTTTGAGGAAGGGAGCAGCTGTGTATTCTGCTGTGGGGAGGGCAGGCACAGGTAAGGGGGTGAATCAATCCTTTATAGCCATGGGCTGACGGTCACTTCCCCCAAGGCCCACACACAGGGTGGGGGCATCAGGGCCCTGAGTCTCCTGCCTACACTGTTTCCCCCTTTCCCTAGTGACTCAGGTCCAGAGTTGGTTTTGGATTCCAGTCTTTGTTGCCAAATCTCCAGTGTGAGGTGTTTCTTGGGGATGCTGATGTCTGTTCCAGGAGCTCTACCCTGGGAAAATCTAAAGAGCATTGGAGATCTGGGGGCTGTGGAATAAAACATTTGCATTTATTTGTCTCAGGTGATAGCAAAGGACCTCAGGGGTTCAAGAAGGAGCATGAGCACCCCCTAGTGGATGTAGATGATTCCTGCTAGAAGAGTCAAATGGAAGGGACTATTGAGAAGTTAGGGCTGACCTTGGACAAAGAGCATATTCGAGTCAGAAGGAGTGGAATGAAGATGAAAGACAATGGGGATTGGAGATGAGAAAGGTCTGGAGAAGTGAGAACCAAAGGGCCAGGGTGGCCTCCTGGGAACACTGTGGGCAGGACACCCAGCAGGACTCTCTGTCTCCTCAACAGGGACCTTTGGGGCTGGTGATTCTGGGTGGGGGCTGTGCTGTGTGCTGTGGGAAAATTAGCACCGTCCCAAGGCCTCTGCCCACTAGATGCCAGTGGAACTCTCCACCCCCAACCCCAAGTGTGAAGAGCATTTCCCCTGACATCACCATGTGTCCTGGGGAAAGGGGAGAAGAGGTGGGACCATTGCCCCTGGGTGAGAACCACTGACCTGCACTCCTCTCCAACATCAACTGACCAAACCACACCCTGCACCTCCCTGTGAGTGTAAGAGAAACAGACTTCCTCACGATGTAAGAAAAATTAACTTTAATCCACCAGAAGTCCATCTGTCAGTTGCAGGCATGTTTAGAGGTGATAATTGACGTCTGCCTGTGGCTCAGCAGCTGCAGGACTGGGGTGATCACAGGTTTGACCTCGGGTCAGAGCGACAGCACTGGGCTGTGCTGCAGGCAGATGAGGGGGAGTCTGCAGACACGGGGAGAGGAGACACATGGCAGATGCACACGCAGCGTCATTACACTGTCTACTCTGATGTCCTTACCGTCTTAGCAGGAGTGAACGCAATGAATGCAGGGTCCCTACTGTCATTGGGAAGAACCATGTTATTAAAAAGATATTACACCACCCTGGCTGGCATAGCTCAGTGGATTGAGCGCAGGCTGCGAACCAGGCATCGCAGGTTCGATTCCCAGTCAGGGTACATGCCTAGGTTGCAGGCCATGTCCCCCAGCAACCACACATTGATGTTTCTCTCTCTCTCTTTCTCCCTCTCCCTTCCCTCTCTAAAAATAAATAAATAAAATCTTTAAAAAAAATCTTTCTAAAAAAGATATTACACCACAGAAGCTTTTCTGTGTTCTCAGAATCACACACTATGGCTACATTCCTTACATAGGAGCACCCCAGTGTAAACTTTGTTGGTGACTAGACAGTGTCAGGTTCGATTCCCACACCTGTGAGCTGACAGCACCCCACCTCCCCCCGGCCCCTCTCTGAACCACAGGACCTTTGATACCCCTCATTTAGGGGACTGGGAGTGTCTTTTTAGTGTCTTCACCAGTCATCTGTCCATTCCCAGACTCTGGAAGATTCTGTTGTCCAATCTTGACTGTGATATTAAATTACTGACCTCCAATTCATCCTTTCATCCATCCCACCACGTGACATGCCCAGGAGGTACCTTCTTCATGTGATTTTGAGAGAAAGTTTCTCAAAAACAGTTGCCTTCACCCACCTTGAACAGACCTACACCTTGAGTGCCATCTTCATTACCAGCAGTGTTTGGACACCTGCCTTTTTTTCACATTATTAAGTCCTTTCCAGCTCTGGGGGACATGTGACTCTGTGTACAGGAATGAGTGACAGAAATGAACAGAGAAAAATTACATCAGTGTTAAAAACAACCAGAGCTGACAGAAAATAGAACTGTATGGAAGTCCAACAACCAAGGAGTTAAAAAAGAAATATTCATCCAGACCGGTAGGATC
>PVIA01015974.1:0-20687 GCA_004024845.1 Tonatia bakeri | reverse complement strand
CTTTTTCTTATATCCCTTGCCCTAGGAGATATATTGGCAAAGATATTGCTGCATAGAATATCTGACATTTACTGTCTGTTTTCCTCTAGGATTTTTATGGTGTCATGACTTATGTTTATGTTTTTTCTCCATTTTTGGTTTATTTTAGTGTGTGGTATTAGTTGGTGGTCTAGTGTAGGAGATCATTCTGCATGGTATGGGCCCAGCTCCCACTCAGAGATACACAGGAACCAAGCCCATGGATAGGTTCTCCCGTGGGGAATCAGGCCTGCAATGTACCTAGGCCGCTTTGAGACTTGTTTTTGCTAAAACTCCCTCACCCTGAATTGAGACAGCAAGTGCTTACTGTAACTTCCTAAAATCCATGCTAAAACTCCCCAGTGTGGAGTGTTCAACTATTTTTCCCTTTTCATTTGCAAATATCCTTCTGTGAAGTGATTAGTGTCATCAACTCCTTTGCTGTCTGTAAAAGGAAACCACCTAAAGGGAACCTATGCATAGCAAATGAGGACTATCATGTAATGTTCTGAGAAGCCCAATAAAGGCCAGTTATGGCAAGGGCCTCGGCTTTTGCTCCCCTTGAGAGAAAAGCCATGCTCACCCTTTTCCTCCACAGGACTCAGTAGTCTGTGTGAATGTCTTGTATCTCATCCACAATAAGACGGACCCCAGGAGCCGGGATCTGTATCAATCTAGTTTCATTGTTCTGCATGTAACTATACAGATCTCTTAGCATCATTAATCGAAGAGGTTATTTTTACTCCATTTTATGCTCCTTCCCCTCTGTTGAATATCAGCATCACTAGCAATAATAGAGACACAAATTAAAACCACAATGATATACTACCTCACAGTGCTCAGAATGGCCTCCATTAATAAATCAACAAATAAGTACTGGTGAGGTTGTGGAGAAAGGGAACCCTAGTGCACTATAGGTGATAAGGCAGACTGGTGGAGCCACTATGGAAAACAGTATGGAATTTCCTAAAAAAACTAAAGATGGAACTGCCTTTTGACCCAGTCACTCCACTGTGGAGATTATACCCTAAAAGTCCTGAAACACCAATCAACCTATTTATCCCAATGTTCATAGCAGTGTTATTTACCATAGCCAAGTGCTGGAAACAACCTAAGTGCCCATCAGTAAATGAGTGGATCAAAAAACTGTGCTATGTTTTCACAGTGGAATATTATGCAGCAGAAAAAGAAAGAAAGAAAGAAAGAAAGAAAGAAAGAAAGAAAGAAAGAAAGAAAGAAAGAAAGAAAGAAAGAAAGAGAAAGAAAGAAAGAAATTCCTCCCTTTCTTGACAGCATGGATGTAACTGGAGAGTAGTATCCTAAGTGAAATAAGCCTGGCAGCAGAAGGCAAATACCATATGATTTCACCCATAAGTGGAACCTAATGAACAAAACAAAAAAATGAGCAACATAGAACCAGAGACATGGAAATAAGGAACAAACTGACAGTGACAAGAAGGGAGGGGAGAGAGGGATAAGGGAGAGAAGGGACAGTGTTTATTCAACATGTATAACAGACCCATGGTAATGTACAACAGGATGGGGACTGACTGAGGCAGCCAGAGGGTGGGTGGGGCAGGGAAGAGCAATTAGGGAAAAATCGAGACAACTGTAATTGAACAACAATAAAAAAATTAAAAAGCCAAAAAAAATAACTGAACCTAAAAAAATGCAGAGACTGCAAATATATTTGGGAGAAGTGGTGAACCAGACATTCAGTGGATATATGCAAATGTAGGGAAGGACACATTCTGGAAATGTATCCTTTCATAAACAACTTGAAGTTGTTATTGCAAATTTTACAAAAATGCATTCAGGCACAATTTATCTTTACAACAAACCAATGTACCTGTGTCTTTTTGATAAAAAGCAAAAGTAGAATCATACTTGCTCCTTACTTGTTAAAATATACCAAAATTTTGAGACATTGAAATTTTTTGTGCAAAGTCCTTTTGCCAGATTTCTGTATATATGCACAATAAGGCATCTTTTAAATATTTTGAAACTTGAGCCAGTTTACTTAAGGATTTTGACTCTTGGGCCTGGTATATGTTCTTTCAACAAATACATATTCAATTATTCCATCATTACCAAACACAGGCAATTTACCAGAGACAGTGGGAATAGGTAAACATGACAAGTAATGGGACAGAAAGATAATTATGAATAAAGAGTTGTGCAATACTGAAACATGTGTATACATATCAGTGTAAATATTAATGTATGAAAAACAGTGTACTTGTAAGTTTAGAAACAGAATAATAAAGCATAATAGTTTACTGATAATGACAGTTCTTTTTATTAAGTGAAACTAAAATGAAAAGAATTGGAATTTTATAGTGCTTCTTGTTAGACAATTAATATATAATCACAGAAGTGGATTATTTTACAAATAAGGAACTATATTATTTTTCTTATTCACTTTATAGCTTACATTATAATTTTATCTATAATCAATTTATATAAAAGACACATACCACTTAGAAGGTAAATGATATTCTTTGAAAAATAGAGGTAGATTTTTTATATCAGATTTTAAAAATAAAACTAAATATTTATTTTTCCATAATGTATGTTTCTCTTCCTTTCTCTCTCTATCCCTCCCTCTCTCCCTCTCTTTCACCTTAGGTCTGAGCCTGATTGCTAAAATAATTTTGAGTAATTTTAAACCATAATACAATGGCTACATAACAAAAATACATTTCTGTGCATTCAGTTGCTATATTTCTCCTGAGGCAAAACATCATTTTCACAAAGAATAATGCTATGCAAAATTATAGGAAAGTATACCATGAATAATGTCTTACATATGAAATACTTGGTGTTGTTACCAAAATATTAGTTCTGTGTATGAAAATCTTAATAGCAATAAAGTAATGACAACATAACAGTTTGTGGATATATTCAGTACATTTTCATTGTGAGTACTTTATCAATTGTTAGAGTAAATTTAGCTTCAGGAAAGAATGGCATGGTTATACTTTTAGGTATTAGCCCCATGGATTACAATTTTACTCAGATTCAAAAAAATAAAAGGAGAACATTAGTACCTGTATAATTTCTGGTGTTCACTATTAACTGGCAAAATGTCTTTTATCTGAGAGCAAAATTTCTAAATATAAGTTTATAATATAAAATGAGAATATGGGGAGAATATTTCATTTAAGTGTGGGAAAATATTCTGTAGTACATTAATTGTGTATATTTGATTTGTTCCTTTTTATGAACTTTACTAATGTTCATTCAGTTTTAATGTTTGTGCACAGTAAAAAGTAATGGATAAGTCCCCCTATTCCCATGCTTACCTTCTGGAGGACAGATCTGAGGAATAGGACTAAAAGAACAGAGATTCTATGTCTGATACATAGTTTTACCATTCATACATACATGTATACGTAAGTAAATAGCATGGATCAATTCTGATACATAGTTGAGAGAATTGGGAACTCCTGGATCCTTTAAGTAAGATTATCAGAGAAAGATGAAAAAGATTGCACACTTAAACAAGTGTGTAAAATTAAACAATTTTAAGGTTCTTGACATATTTTGGAAAATAGTCTTTCATCAAATGTGTATTTTGCAAATATTTTCTCCCAGTCTCTCTTTTTAAAATTCTTTTGGCATTGTCTTTTGCAGAGCAGAAGTTTGTTTTGTTTGTGTGCTTGTTATTATTTTTGGTTGTTTTTATTTTATGAAGTTCAGCTTATTAATTCTTTCATGGATTATGCCTTTGGTGTTGAATACAAAAAGTCATCATGATACCTAAGATCACCTAGGTTTCCTCCTGTTTTATAGAATTTTTATGATTCTGCATTTAAAATTTAAGTTTGTGATCCATTTTTAGTTAACATTTGTTAAGGGAATAAGGTCTATGTCTAGATTTTTTTTTCTTTTGGCATGTGGATGTCAATTTGTTCCAGCACAATTTGTTGAAAAGACAATCTTTTCTCCATTGTATTGGTTTTGCTCCTTTGTCAGTGTATTTATGTGGGTCTATTTCTGGGATCTCTATTCAGTTCCATTGGTCTGTTTCCCCTTTTCCAGTACCACAGCACACTATATTGATTATTTGAGCTTTATAATATTTCTTGAAATTGGGTAATGTTAGTCCTTCAACTTTGTTCCTATCCTTCAATATTATGTTGATTTTTCTGTTTTTTTTTCCCTCTCACAACACACACACACACACACACACACACACACACACACACACACGTCTTTATAATCAGTTTGTCAATAGCTACAAGATAGTTTTCTGGGATTTTTATTGGAATTGCTTTGAATCTATAGATCAAGTTGGGAACAACTGACATCTTGACAATGTTGACTTTTCCTGTCCAAGGACATGGAATATCTCTCCATTGGTTCAGTTCACTGATGTCCTTCATCAGAGTTTTATGGTTCTCTTCATACAGCTTTTGTACATTTTTTGCTAGATTTATACCTAAGTATTGAATTTTTTAGATACTCATGTAAATGGTATTGTGGGTTGGTTTAAATTTCCATTACTCATTTTTGGTGTGTAGAAAAGTGATTAAATTTTGTATATTAACTTTTAGTTTGCAACCTTGCTATAGTGACTTACTAGTTCCAGAAATTCTTTTTGGACAATTATTTTGTATTTTCCCCAAACAACTGTGTCATCTACAAAAAAAGAGTTTTATTTCTACCACCCCCATCTTTATTTCTTTTATTTTAGTTCCTTGTCTTACTGTACTAACTAGTACTTCCAATACAGTGTTGAAAATGAGTGATGAGGAGGGGCATTTTAGCCTTGTTCCTGATATCAGTGAGAAAACTATAAGTTGCTCATCATTAACTGTGATGTTACCTGTTGGTTATTATGTATATATTCTTTATCAAATTAAGTTCTCCTCTATTACTAGTTTAATGGTTGTTGAATTTTGTCAAATGCTTTTATTTCTCTCTTGATATGATGGATACATTAATTGATTTTCTAGTTAACTAGGTTGTATATGCGAAATAAGTCCCACCTAGCCATTGTACATAATTATTTTTGTACATTATGAAATTAATTTGTTAATATTTTGTTGAGGATTTTTGCATCTATGTTCATGAGAGATATTAAGCTTTAATTTTCATTTCTGTGTTGTCTTTGTTTGGTTTTGGTATAAAGTAATTCTGGCCTAATAGAATGAGACAGGTACTGTCCCCTTTGATTCATCTGAAAGATTTTCAGAAATTTGTGTACTTTTTTCCATAAACATTTGGTAGAATTCACCAGTGAACGCACCAGGGCCTGGTATTTCTATTTTGAAAATTTATGAATCATTGATCAAATTTTAATAGATTTAGAGCCCATTCAGATTTTTAAAAATTCTTTGTGTGTAAATTTTTGCAGACTGTATCTTTTAAGGAATTGGACCATTTCACCTAGGTTGTGAAATTTATGTACATACATTTGTTCATAATATTCCTTTATTTTTCTTTTAATGTCCATGGGATCTGTAGTGATGTAGCCTCATTCATAAATAGTACTAGTCATCTGTCTTTTTTTAGTGACTCTGGCCAGAGGTTGATTTTATTGATCTTTTCAAAGAATCAGCTTTTTTTTTTTGTTTATTCATTTTGATTTCCTATGTTTAATTTCAGTGATTTTTGCTCTAATTTTATTATTTTTCTTTTATCGACATTGAAATTAATTTGCTATTCTTTTTCTAATTTCTTAAACTAGAAACTTTAGATATTTCTTCTTGTCTAATACATGTATTCAGTGGTGTAAATTTTCCTCTAAGTACTGCTTTTGCTGCATCCTACAAATTTTGATGTCATTTTATTTTCATTTAGTTCAAAGATTTTTTAATTTACCTTGAGATTTTTTTACTTATGTGCTATTTAGAAGTGCGTTGTTTATTCTTTACATATTTTGGTGTTTTTCAGTTACCTTCCTGTGATTAATTTATTCCATTGTGGTCTGAGAGCAGCTATTTTAGATTTCTATCATTTTAAATTTATTAATGTGTGTTTTATGGCTCACAGTGTGGTCTATCTTGGTGAGTGTGCTATGTCATCTTGAGAAGAATGTGTACTCTGCTGTTGTTGCATTAGTTTATTGCTGTCAATTATATCTAGTTTATGGATTGTGTTTTTGAGTTCAGCTATGTCCTTACTGATATTTTGCTTGCTTGAATCTGTCCTTTTCTTTTTAAAAAAATTTAATAACATTTTTTTATTGTTGTTAAATTACAATTGTCCCCATTTTCCCCCTTTACTTTCCTCTGCCCTACCCACCACGCTCCCACATTCAATCCTCCCCCTGTTGTTGTCTTTGTCCATGGGTCCTTTATACATATTTCTTGACTTGACCCTTTTTCCCCTTCTTTCCTCAGATATCCCCCTTCCCCCTTCCCTCTGGTCACTGTTAGTTTGCTTTTTACTTCCATATCTCTGGTACTATTTTGCTCTCTTTTTTGTGGAAGTCTATAGCTTTGATAGTGGACTTATCTATTTGTCTTTGCAATTAATTTTTACCTAATAGTGTAAATGTATTTGACACATTCAAGATTGCTACATTTTCTTGGAAAATTGATCCCTTTATCACTATTTAATGCTGCTTTTTAAAAGATTTTATTTATTTATTTTTGGAGGGGAACAGAAGGGAAAGAGAAAGGGGAAGGGAAGGAGAGAAGGAGAGAAACATCAAAGTGTGGTTGCCTCTTGCGTGCCTCCTGCTGGGGACCAGGCCTGCAACCCAGCCATGTGCCCTGAATGGGAATTGAAATGCCACCCTTTGGTTCACAGGCCTGTGCTCAGTCCACTGAGCTATACCAACCAGGGCTTAATGCTCTTATTTATTCCTTATAACTTTCCTTTTTTTGAGTCCGTACTGACTGAAATTACTATAGCTACTCCTGCTTTCTGTTGTTTAGTGTTAATGTGCTAAATTCTTCATTGTACATTATTTTAATCTATATGTAACTTTAAAGTAGGTTTTTATAGAATACATATATAGTAGAATCAATATATGTACTTATATACCTATATATATTTGGTTATTGATTTGGCACACTCTGATGATCTCTGACTGCTAACTGGTACATTTAGACAATTGATATTGAAAGTGATTATGGATATAATTTTGTTAATATTACCATATCCACCATTGTTTTCTATTTTTTGCCCCTGTTCAGCCCCATATATCTTTTCCCCCTGTAGTTTTTAATGGTCAGAGTTCACACTGAACCTTCAGCTTTTGTTAATTATAGTTCAGTTTTCCTTACCTTGGCATTTATTCTCAACCATCATTTTTTCTCATAAGTTTCTTTTGTGGTAAGCCATTATGATTTATATTCACCAAGTTCCTAACATGTATAACCAAAACCACATTGAAAATTTTTGAATAAAGAATGGATATACTCTTTTATTGTGTTCTAAAAGAGCATCTTACTGCTCTTGGAGAATATATAGTTGGTCACCAAGAGCGGAAGTGGAGAGACCAGTAAGAAGATTATTGCCTTCCCAAGGGAGAGATAATGTAGCTTGGAAAAAAATGGACTAATAGAAGTGTTAAAAACTGATGCATTTTGGATTCATTTTCAAAGTGGAGTTGTTAGGATTTGCAACTGATCTGGACCACAAGGGGAAAGAAAACAACATAGGTATTATAGAGATTTTAGCTTTGGTCACTAAGCCAATGGTGAGGAGAGGAAATAATTTTGTTTCAGACAAGCTAAATTTGAAGTTCTTCTTACACATCGTAGTAGAAATATGTTGAATGCCTAGTTGGATGTATTAGTCCAAAGGTAAAGTAACAAGTAGGAGAAAGTGAAAATTATCAAATGAAGTTGGGTAAGGCATAGATGGAGATAGAATGAATAAAATAAAAGTAAATATAATATCCAGAAAGACATGCAAAGAAGGGTTTTGAAAAAAATGTTATGTTTAATTTTCTCAATTACTTCTGCAGAACAGAATAACATGAAAACAGACTAAAATATTGGATTTGGCAACATGGAGGCTATTGTTGGCAACAATGACAGAGTGGTTTCAGTGGTTGAGAAAAAAGTGGGAGGTAAAAAAAAAAGAACATTTCAGTTAAAGTGATACATTAATCCATATCGACATCCATATTGTGAAAGCGAGTTATAAGTTCCTTTCTCCCCACAGACATTCTTTGCTTTGTGGTATCAAAACCACATGGTTGTCTTAGAGATAATTATTCCCTTGCCTTATGTTCCCTTTTGCACATTCTTAGAGCATTTTATTTATGCACCAACAATAAAATAACTCTATAAGAATTTTACTTATATATTTCTCCTTTTCTCTTACCTATTCTCAGCAGTCTTCATTCTCCCTACTTTCTTCTTCCATGTGTTTCTCTTCCTCCCTCCCTTTTATTAATCCCTAGAAAAAAGACTCACTTTAAGGACAGATATATTTAACAGGACCTAAACTGTACTCAGGACACTTTTTTTTTCTTTCTTACAAATGTAACTTCATTATTGACTTAAACCATGATTCTACCTTCTTTTAGGATGTGTTTCTTCTGGGAGTTCTCCATCACACATTTTGAACTGTCTTGTGGTAAAACACTTTCACACTTCATGTCAATGCCTGAATTTGTTTGAGGGAATACCTGAAGTAGACATTGAAAGTCTATTACTAAAATTTAATCCACTGAATACAATTTCTTAGCATTTTATTATCCTTTTGATCTGCATGGGATCAGTTGTTACAGCTCCTCCTTCATTTCTGATACCGGTAATTTGTGTTTTTTTTCTCTTTTTTCTTGGTGGTTAGTCTGGTTAGAGAGCCATCAATTTTATTTATCTTTCAAAAGAACCAGCTTTTATTTTTTTCTATTGATTTTCTGTTTTTAATTTCATTGATTTTTTCTTTCTTCTTTCTTTCTTTCTTTCTTTCTTTCTTTCTTTCTCTCTCTCGCTCTCTCTCTCTCTTTCTTTCTTTCTTTCTGTTTGCTTTAGGCTTATAGTACTCTTTTTTTTTAAAATTCTAATTTCCTAAAGTGGAAACTTAAGTTTGGGTTTTAGATCATTTTATATTTTATAATATATAAATTCAATGCTATAAATTTTCTATTGGCAACTGCTTTTGTAGTATTCCACAAATTTTAATGTTTGTTTTTATTTTGATTTAGTTCAAAAATAATATCAAGCCCTGGCTGGTGTAGCTCAGTGGATTGAGTGCGGGTTGCGAACCAGGCATCACAGGTTCGATTCCTAGTCAGGGCACATGCCTAGGTTGCAGGCCGTGTCCCCCAGCAACTGCACACTGATGTCTGTCTGTCTCTCTCTCTCTCTCCCCCCTTCCCTCTCTAAAAATAAATAAATAAAATCTTAAAAAAAATCTAACTTTTCTTGAGACTTCTCCTATGATTTATGAGTTACTTAGAAGTATGTTGGATTTCTGAATATTTAGTAACTTCCCAGCTATTTTTGCTTTACTGATTTTTAGTTTACACTGTGGTCTGAGAACATACTTTACATGATTTGTATACTTTAAATTTTTTTCAGATTGTTTTATATCCACAATATGGTCTATATTTGTGATTGTACATTGGTGATTTTCTTTCTTATTTTTAAAATATATATTGTGCTATTGCCAGATGGAACACTTTATGAAGGCCAATTAGATGAAGTTAATAGCACCATGAGGTCAACTATATACTTACCAATAATGTGCTTACATGATCTCTTATCACTGGAAGAGGGAGTTGAAGTATCACACTGTATAGTGAATTTGTCTCTCCTTTCAGTTTTTACATCGTGTTTGACTCAATTGTTAGATGACACACATTTAGAAATGTTATCTTCTGGGGTATTGACCCCCTTCTTATGTTAAAACATTTACTTTATCCCTGTTAATTTCTTTGATAGCTACTTTGAATAGCTACTCCAACTTTCTTATCTTTAGTGGTAGATGACCTTTACCCATCCCTTTACTTTTAACCTATCAGTCTTTATAGTTAAAGTAGATTTTCCAACATGTTGTGTCTTGGTTTTTGTTTAGTTTCTATTCTTTTTGTAGATCCTCTTAATCTACTCTCATCTCTTAATATTTTTAAACTGTCTTATATATATTATAAAACTCATCTTTAAAGTAATTATTTTTATTTTTAATGATATTTTTTATTGTTGTTCAAGTACAGTTGTCTCCATTTTCTCCCCACCACTTCCCCCCCACCTCATTCATCCCCACCTCCCATCCTGGATCCTTCCACCTTTTGGCTTTGTCCATGTGTCTTTTATACATGTTCTTTTATAACCCTTCCCTTTCCCCCTCCCCTTATCCCCTCCCATTTCCCCTGTGGTTACTGTCAGTTTGGTCTTTATTTCAGTGTCTCTGGTTATATTTTGCATGCTTGTTTGTTTTGTTTATTAGGTTCCACTTATAGGTGAGATCATGTAGTATTTGTCTTTCATTACCTGGCTTATTTATCTTAGCATAATGCTCTCCAGTTCCATCCATGCTGTCACAAAGGATAGAAGCCCCTTTTATCTTTCTGCTGCATAGTATTTCATTGTATAAATGTACAATAGTTTTATTGATATCGTTGGATTAATATCTATCACATTCATAACTATTTCTTCTTTGTTGGTTTTTGATTTCCCTTTTCTTTACATTTTTCTCTATTTTACTCTCCTCTCCCTATTAATCTCTCCCTATTTTCTACCTACCATTTATGCTTCTTATTCCCTGTACCATTCTCTTATTCTTCTCTCTCCCCCCTCTGCTGATAACCCTCCATGTGATCTCCATTTCTTTAATCTGATCACATTCTAATTGTTTGTCATTTTTGTTTTTGTTTTTTTTTTTAGATTCAGTTGTTGATAGTTATGAGTTTATTGTCATTTTGTTCTCCATATTTTTTATCTTCTTCTTTTTCTTATATAATTCCCTTTAAAATTTCATATAATAAAAGCTTGGTGATGATGAACTCTTTTAATTTGACCTTATCTGGGAAGCACTTTATCTGCCCTTCTGTGCTAAATGATAACTTGGTTAAATGTTGGCTCTTGCCTTTCATGACTCTGAATACTTCTTTCCAGCCCCTTTTTACCTGCAAGGTTTCTTTTAAGAAATTAGCTCATGCTCCTATGAAAATTCCTTTTTAGGTAACTTTTCCTTCATTATTTGCTCAAATAAGTTTTCTTTTTTGGCTTTTAAGATTCTCTCCTTATACTTAATCTTGGGTCAATTAATTATGATGTTCCTCAGTGTGTTCCTCCTTGTGTCCAATTTCTTAGGACTCTAATGGACTTTCTAGACTTCCTGGAAGTTTATTTACTTTGCCAGATTAGGGAGCTTTTCCTTCATTATTTGCTCAAATAAGTTCCCAATTTCTTGCTCTTCCTCTTCTCCATCTGGAAGGCCTATGATTTGGATGTTGGAGTGCTTAAAGTTGTCCCAAAGGTTCCTAAGCCTCTCCTCAGTATACATTTTTAAGAATTATAAGTCTACCTTCATATAATGCTACACAATTTCATGTATAGTATAGGAATCTTATAACAGAGTTTTCCAATTACTCTTTTCCATCCTTTATGGCATTGCTTTTATTTATGTCACTTAACCATATCTTATCTTTTAGATTTATTAAGAGGAAAAAAATAACATTTTGTTTCTACTTATTTGTTTCTTCTACAACATTTTCTTCTTTCTCTATGTAGATCTAGGTATCTTACCTTTATTTTTTTCTCCCTGAAGAACTTCTTGTCACAATTCTTGCAAGACAGCTCTGTTGCCATTGAAATCCCCAATTTTTCTGTGGAAAAAATTTTTTTCTCCCTTCCTTTCATGAAGGATTTGACTAGACAGAGAAATCTAGGTTGTTGTTTTTTTTTTTTTAACATTAACTATGTCAATCCTCTATTCCTGCTCTTATGTACACTGATGAGATGTCTGCTCTGATTCTTATTCTTATTTCTCTGTAGGTAAGATCCCTTTATTCACCTTAGATTCTTAAGTAATTTTCTCTTTTTCTTTGGTTTTCTGATAGTTAAATATTGTGTCAATTGTAGTTATTTTGTCATTTATACTGTTTGGTGTCCTTTTAGTTTCTTGAATCAGTGGGTTTTTTTCTGATTAATTTTGGAAAATTATTTAGCAGACGTTATATCCTTTGGTTGTCCTGATCTATCTCTTTTATTATCCATTCTTTTTTTCATGTTAACATGGCCATGAGTTGGGTTGTACTTACAGATTACTGTAGAATATAGGTTTTAATTTCTCTTAGTGTTCTTGTTTTTGTCTCCTTTAAGTTTGACTTTGCGAGAATATGACAAAAAGTATAAACATACTACTTGTCTCAAAACAAAGAGATAAAACTGGCAGGTTCCAGAAAGGAGGAAAAACGTCAAACATAGAGGAGTAAGTGAATTGATGCCAAAACAACTCATAAGAGCAGTGTGGCTAGAAATGTCTCTATCTGGACTTTTAATGCCTAGACAAGTCCAGAAGTAGAAACCCATATACTATAAGCAGTAAGGAACTGAGCTCCTGCTCACATGAATCTATTTCCTGCAGCTCTCCAGTTTATAATCTACCCTCTTTGTACTGGAGTCCTATTGGGGTAATGGTAAGATAAGTAAAGGGAGGTGATCTATAATCTTAAAATTAAGCTTTAGCCTTTAGTGGCTTTGTGTGTCCAGACATTGACATTCTCTAATGTACCTTCAGTGTTAGAACATTTCTATGTCTGTTTCCTGAGATGGAAAGGAAAGTATGTTTGGAATGGTAGCTGATTTCTTCTGCAAAGTAAGATAAGACTTTGGTGAAGAATTTTTTTTCTTGGAGTGTTGGCCTTTTTTTTTTATGTAGAATGCTCTGGTTGCATTTCATAATGGTTAATTTTTGTCCTGGCAAGAGCTATGAGTAGATTATTCTTGGATATTAACTGTTAGAAGCTAATGGAATTAGTATAGCTAAGACTCACAAATTGTAACCATTATATTAGACCACAGCCTCCATGAGTTTCTCACTTTCATGCTAATCCACACTCCACCAATTTGTCAATTTGCCAAAATTTAAGTGCTCTTATCAGTTATGACTCCAGTGGATTCTGCTCCTGATATGTAGAGCTCATCTGTAACTCTGAGACCTTAAATGTCTCTCTAAATTTGAGGGTGGCAGTATACCTTAAACCTCAGTTATCTAATTGGTCTAAGGAAATTCACTGGTATTCATTTAACCTGTCTCATCTTGCTCTAAGATAGTAGTTGTGACTTCAAAATTTTTTATGTGTCAGAGCTGAAACTGGAAGTTCCCAATTAATGTGTTAAATTTTGGAAAATATCAACACATATGTTATCTTAGGAAATTAAACTTTGGAATATGTTCTATTCAAAGTTATTAACATTGGTTCTACTCGCTATGAATTTTCTTTTTTCTAAGTAATATTATAAATATTATTTATACTTTACTAAAACCTTTGCAGAAGTTAAATGAATGTGACCATATAATATTTTTAACTTGACATTTTTTAACTCTAACTCATGTAGTTTAATACAGGTCATATCCTAAATTGACCAGCATCAATAAACTCCATATAGCACTATTCCAAATGTCAGAGAAGTTCAAGTATAACACATTAAGTAGAAAATGACGTCAAACTAAAAGTAAGTGATGATATTCTGTTGCCCCCAAGAAATCTCAGAGTTGGAATTTCCTGGCTAGAGCCATGAGTAGATTATTCTTGGATATTAACTATTATATAGATTATGTAATTTATTTAACTGTAAATTCTGGTTTTAACTGAAGTCTATTTCTTTGTTTACATACAATATCCATTCACTGAGTTTATAAATGTATAACTGTTCCATAACTCTTTAGGTATATGCACATAAAATAAATAAAAAGTTCTGTCTCTAATGCAGCTGCTGTATACTATTTAATTCAAAGACTTCTGTATTGGCTGCCTGTGGACAAGAGACTTGGGGGAGAAAAGGAATGAAATATTAAAATACAAAAATATCCCTTCTTTCAGTCAAAAAAGTAAAACAGCTGACCCTTGTGTTCTGAAAGGAGGTAGAGAGTGGATATTAAAGACACAAATTGCATAAATGTTAACACTAAATTGCCACTGTCACAGTTCCATAAACACATATGGTTTTATCCTCTGGAAAATATGGGCATGTTATAAGACACTAAACTGTATCTTTGAAAAATATACTTCAGTTTTGTTTTCAGACATTGTGGAACTCTAGAAATTTTATTGCAAAGGAAAATAATTTTGCATCACTGAGAAGGACTTTAAGAAAGTATTCTTTTATTTTCATCCAAGAAAAATTATAATATTCGTGTATTAACTGCATTATGTGTAGCTCCTTGACTAAGGTGGGATTTTTCTTTTTAAATTTAGAGTTGTCCAGCCAGTATACATGATTAGTGGATACAGGGTTGGAGGGTTTGGTGGAAGGTTTGTCTATACCTCACAATCCAGCATATTGACACCATAGAAATCCTGGGTAGAATATGACAATAAAAAAGAGAACTATATCACTGGCCTCAAAATAAAGAAATGAAACTGACAGATGACACAAATAAGGAAAATATAAAACTAAAATTTGAGACTGAGTTCAAGCTAAAGCAATCTATGAGGAATAAATGACCATATATATATATGTCTTTGAACTCTTAATACTCAGATGAGGACAAGAATAGAACCTTGTGCCTAATAGTAGGCTGGACCTGAGCTCCATACATAAAATCAGGAACCAGGAACCAAAACTATCTTGTCCAGAAAATTTTTTCCTACTGTATTTGTTTACTGGGCTGTCATAACAAGTTACCACAAAGTTGGTGACTTAAAACAATATGAATTTATCCTTTCATTCTCTCACAAGTGTGGAGGCTACAAGTCCAAAATCTAAGTGTTAGCAGGTCTCTGCTTCCTCCAAAGGCTCTAGGGAAGAAACCTCACTTACCTCTTTCCAGCTTCTGGATGCTGGTATCCTCACTCTCCTTGTCTTGTGGTTCTGCCACTGTAATCTATGCATCTGTCTTCATATGGCTTCCATCTCTATGTGCCTTCCTCCTCTCATAGGTCACCAGTTACTTTATTTAGAGCCTCTCCTGAGTCCAGCATGATTTTATTTGAAGATGTTTAACTAATTATATTTGTAAATGCATTAATTCCAAATAAGGTCACTTTCTGAGGTTCTGAGTTGACACAAAGCTTTGAGGGACAATATTTAACCTCCAATTCTCACTATGCTAAGTAGGTAGCATCAAAGTGAGATACTTGCATTAGATAGGGTTTAAAAGAAAGCTACCAATGATAAATTGTGAATACAAGTCTGCCATGTTACCTGAATTTATGTCACTTGTCATATCATGTTGTAATGTAAAACACCAACACTAGGTAGTTACCTAAAACATAATCCTGGTGAAAAACCCATGTCCAAATACATTGTCAGATATATGGTGGTGTCCACACTTCTTAAACCAAGAGGATCCCAAATAAATTGATTTTGTTCTACTGATCATGGTGAAAGTTTCCAAAATGCTAGATTAATTAAACGTGCTTTTACATATTTTACTATTAGTTTTGTATGCCTAAATGTACATAGAAGACAGAGGATTTTAACAATGGATGTGAAGTAAAATTGTTTTGGTTCAAAACCCACCTTTAACAATAGCCAGCGTGGAACCTGTTTTCTCACTAAGATGGGGATTATCATAAATCCTCTGTTTGTAACACAGATTATTGTGAAGACAGCATTAAACAGTGAATATTTTGAAAGTATGTTGAGAACTGAAAGATGTTATGTGGATAAATGCAAGGGATTAGGGCTTTGGAGAATGTTCATTATGGCTAAGAATAAGTCTGTGTAGCCAATGTTTAAAGGTTAATACAGCCAAAAAGATTGAAGTCTAACCAGTAAAATCCCAAAAGAGGCCTGATATCTTTTTCAATGAAACACAGCATTATAATCAAGTTCTTGTATCTAAATTGCATGATTTAGAAAAATGAAAAAGGAGTTAAAAATGTTCTTTATAAACTGAGCTAACTATATTCCACCATCATCAAGTTTCAGACTATACTTTAAAATCCATGTCCAAGTCAACATTGGACTTCTCTGTTGGTTTCCTTTGTTGTTTCATTGACATGTAGTCACACTTAGCAAAAGACAACCTTCATTTATATTAACATTAAGGTCCTAAGAGAAAGAAAAATACTGCTGATGAGCACAGTTCACAGAGTTTCCTCTATTCAGCAAAGCGTTGTCCACTCTAACCCACATATTGTAATAACACTATTAGAATGTCATTTTTCTTACTGGAACTAAAAAAATACAGGAGGCTTCACATCGCAGTCTGGCCTTGATTTTCCATTACTGTTAGCTTCAATGGGCTACAGACATTTAATAAGTAAAAACAAAATCTTTCTAGCATTGGGAAAATTTTATGATTATTTTACTTACACAATACTGAGGCCAAATCAACCAGAGACTGACTTTTACTAACTACCAGGACCGTAGCTCTCAATTCCTTGTTTAGACAGTCTACAGTGTGATTCCACTTAATTAAGCCCTTGTTAATTTTCTCCATCTGGAATAGACCCACAGGAAGTCTATGCAGCAATAATTGGAAAGATACATATCTTTTGTTGCATCTTTCTCACATCTTATCATTGGAGTAAATGACATAGTCTTTAGCATATAATCATAATGTCTACTGGTGCTCACAACACTTCTGTCCAGGCCATAAATGATCAAGCAAAATTGCCTCTTCTGCTGTGTACACATTGGTGATATTGAGTATGCCAGACAAATTTACTTCAGGAAACATCTGGGATATAAGATTGTTGGAGCACTTAACAATTCTATCAGCAATATAATGTGAAGAAGCAAATTTCCAAAAAAAATAACACATTTGGGATCATATTCCCAACTTAGGTCCCTTTGGTTACCTCCTCCTCTAGACATCTTTTTCTATTCTGCTTTCCCCATTTTTTATTTCATTGCTTTCTATTTTCCCATCTTCCAAATTCCTCCATACAGACAAACTTGCTTGGCCTTGACATTGAATCACTCATAAATTTATCTCTTATATTTCCTCCTCTTGTTCACAATTTTTACACTAAATATCAGTTTCACCCCATCCAGGAGACAAGCCTGAGTGCCAGGGACATTATGAGCTAGAATCTCCCACTCTCTTCCTTCCCTTAAGAATCTTGCCTTTTGACCCAGCAATTCCACTGCTGAGATTATACCCTAAGAATCCTGAAAGAGCAATTTGAAAGAACCTATGCACCCCAATGTTCATAACAGCACAATCCACAACAGCCAAGTGTTTCAAACAACCTAACTGCCCATCAGTAAATGAATGGATCAAAAACTATGGTACATTTTCACAATGGAATTCTATGCAACAGAAAGAAAGAAGGAACTCCTATCCTTCATGACAGAATGGATGGAACAGGAGAGCATTATGCTAAATTAAATAAACCAGGACGTGAAAGACAAATTCCATATGATTGCACCTACGAGTGGAACCTAATCAGAAAAACAAACAAGCAAGAAAAATATAACCAAAGACATTGAAATAAAGAACAAACTGACAGTAACCAGAGGTGAGGGAGAAGGGGTATTACAGGGTAAAGAAGTGGAAGGGTTGTCAAGGAACATGTATAAAGGACACATGGACAAAGCCAAAGCAGGTAGAGTTGAGGGTATGAGATGAGGGTGGATGGGGCAGGGGAAAGCAGTGGTAGGAAAATGGAGACATTTATACTTAAACAACAATAAAAAATAGAAAAAAAAAGAAATTGCTATGTGTCAGGCACTGTACTAGGACTAAATATTAAAATATTGGAAAAGTAATTTTGGCTTTGAAAAGGTTTTTGGTGATGAACAGATTGTTTTCTGGAGATACCTGATAGTATATAACTTTAATGAAGTGCAGCAAATGATAAAATTGTAGTGTTTTCTGAGAGCTATGAGAAGATAGATGGTGAAATATTAATTTTATTTAAATAGGTGAAATTCTAGATTAATAAGGTGAGCTTTTTTGGGAACAATATATAGGAGATTCCATGGCTGAGAGGCTATATGAGTTCAGACTAAGGTTTCTTAAAGGAATAGCATCATATGAAGCAGATGAAAATAGGAGACGAAGTTTTTGTGAGATGAAAGGGGAGGAACACTGTCATTACTGCAACCTTGAATAGTGTTTCTTTTACTATACAAAAAGAGAAATAATAATTTGAAAGCAAATTTGCTACTAAGCCTTTCTGCTTAAGTCTACCCCAGTGCTGTATAGTAGACTAGATTAGAGAAGTTAATTTTTAATATTAGAATTTTTTGCACTACCTTTAAAACTTCATAATATTTATTGATCACCTACTATTATTTTTAAGTTAGATGCACTTTTACTTAACCTAGTCCTAAACAGTACTATGAAATGATGAATATGTTGTGCTATTAAAATAAATATATTAGTATTAAAATACATTGAAAATGTTTTGATTACCCGACTATAAATAATCCTGCATACCTTGTAACTCAGACAACAGTTTGGGAGATGGTGGTCTATAAGTCTGTAATAAAAATCCTCCACTGTCCCCAAATGTTGATCTATGGACACTGCCATTATGATCATTTTAATATTTTATTCAAGGGATACTGACTGTTAAAAATTTGGATGTACTAAATATTGGATGTACTGCCTACCAGTTGGGAGACTTGGTACAATTATTTAGCTTCTCTGAGTCCCCATTTTCTTCTTTGTAAACAAGACAATGATACCCACTTTTCAGAGTTGTTTTTAGAGTTGAATAAACAATGTACTTATAGCCTTAGGCATGCTCCTTGGCATACACTAAACAAACCATAAACCAAATATGTTCATATTATATTTATGTTTCCTAATAAAGTGGGGTGATTATCTCCAGAAAGAACCAATTGAATTTCATTTGGATTACCTGGGAATCATTTTTTACTCTTTCCCATTCATTAATTAAAACAGAATAAAAGAATGCTTTTGGTATCTGGTAAATTCATGAAAATTCTGAGGACTAGCAAATAATACTGATCACTAACTTCTCTGAGCAACAGGGAACCATGAAAGGATCAAAGGTAACAAAAGCAACCTAAGACCATTTGTTATTACTGTCATTTAATGACCATTTCCTATGTCCCAAATATATAGAGTGTCTCACTTAATCCTTTCAATAATTTTATAAGTTGTATACAAAGCAGACAGATGCTGAGAATTAGGTTCATCTGAGCCTAGTGTATAGGCTCTTTGTGTTATATCCATGTAGTCACTGGGTGGCTGCTGTTGTTTCTCCTAAGGAGACAGGGGACCCATCACAAACAGAAGAGAAAACTAAAGGCAACTTTGTGTCCTGGACAGTTTGTGTTGTGTACAGGGACATTATAGAGTAAAACATCAAGTAATACATTCTGTTAGGAAAGAAGGAACAGACACAATTAGTGCAGACCCTCAAATCTTAAAAATGTCTTTCCTTGCATGTACTTTAAAAGCATAGGCATGTCAGCTTAAAAAGGATTATTAATATAAAAGCAGTGACAGCATAGATCTGTTCTGCAGGCCATTTAATTAAGAACTAACAATGATACCCATTATATAAACCTATTTTGGACAGCAAATAGAAAGATTCTTATTTAAATCAAGATGTTTACATATCAGGCTTGGAGGTCAAAGATGTTTCTTCCCATACTTGAAAATAGTAGTTAGTTATTTTTAGGTTGGGTTATGATTAAGGTACCATAAATTTCTCATTCTAAACCTACATGATTATCTTTATTCCTAGGTATTGTTGTATTTTGATTCATTTAAAATGTTTGCCTTCAACGACCAAAAAGTATGTTTTGTTATAATATGCAAGCAAATGCTACTATGTAACAGCTAGTGTTTCTCTTACGTTAATCAAATCAGCCATGTTTGTTCCAGTAAACATTTAAGTGATTATTCTGAACTTTCAATAAGATCATGAGGCACAGAGATTTGTAAGAATCGGAAGTAGATGAGGCTAAAGAAAAACAATTTGTTTGCCATTGGGTTTCTTTTCTTTCAATTTTCTGAGATGCTTGACCCATGCTCTCTAAAACAACAGAAGTTTCCATCCATATTTTGCGTAATTATGCCCAGCTATTTCCTCTCAAACTAGTTTTTAGAAACATTTGAGAAAAATTAAAACCATCTTTACCTATTATAATTTTACTCCATTAGGAAGCAGGAGGTAAACAGGAACAAAGAAAGTAAGAAACTCAATATTTATGATATATACATTACAGTTATATTATAGTAAAGCTATCTGAAGATGAATTGCAGCCTAATTATTTCTTACTAACTATAAGTCAGATATATTTGTCTGTAAGACATTTCAGTTTTGTACTGATAATATTTTTGTAATCATAATTTATTTTTAATGTGTTATAATACCCTTATAAAATATAGGGAAGGTAGTTTTGCAGTTGTTTGTATGGAAAATAATATAACAATAAATAATAATATAAGAATAAACCCTGTGTTTTGCATAATCACAACTGTGAACTTAATTTTATATAAACATTACTTAAAATCTTTAAAGCCTTATTGTAGTTGTTATCTCATTTTGACCTTCACCTATGTAATGAACAAAGCATACTACTAATTTGGTAATGCAAAACAGAGAAAGAAAGAAAGAAAAAAAAGAAAGAAAGAAAGAAAGAAAGAAAGAA